>CAIGRH010242748.1:0-15027 GCA_903798295.1 Fraxinus nigra | reverse complement strand
TTTTTTTTTTTTTGGCTCTGGCTGGACTCGTTGAATAGCTATGCACGTGTCGAGTATCAAAGAAATAATTGAAGTAACTCGGCTTCAATATCATCTACATTACGTCGAACATCAATCATCGTTGCTATTCACATCTCCTGTAATTCGATATTTCATGCTCGCACGAAACCTATGATACTTGACTATCACTTTCACTCATGAAATGGGTGTCAATGGCGCAATACATGTTCAATAGATACCCCCATCCAAACGAGTTGTTGATATCCTTGTAAAAGCTTTAACAATGGAGTATTTTGAAAATATTCTTTTTAAGCTTGGTGGACACCACCAAATTTGAGGGTGCTTGATAAGATATGATCTTCAACAAATCAACATCTCATCTTGTATTCGAAAACAACTCAATAGGACATATCATCTCATCTTAACAAATTTGGAAAAAAAATTGTGTATAAATACCTACACTCGTAACAATTTACATCCGTTTGGTTAATATAGAAATGATTTATTAATTATCAATTTTCATTTCAACTGTACATTTTAATGGATCCACATGTAATATTCAATTATCAACCATTAATCTTTATCTATTTATAAATTCTCCCCAATTCATCATCATTTTGCATTTTTTTCCTTTTATTGAAATTATGAAATTTATAATTGAAAAATAACTCGAGAAAGTGATAGTCCAATGACAACGATCAATCTTACACGAAGATGAAACATGCTAGTTTTAGGCGACGTGGATATAAATTTTGCACGAAGTCGAATTTGTGCATAACACGATCTGAATGCTTTGACTTAATTGATATTATATAAACCACGAAAATTGATTTAATGAAATTAAAAATCTGATTGAAATATTCTTTACTATTTTATTAAATTATATAAGAAGCAATTACATTTAAAAAAAAAAAAGGACATTAAAAGAAGGAACCATTTTGCTTGTCCCTTTAAAGAAATTCCTCGACGCTACAGCGTTATTATGTCAGCAAGCACCGGAATCCTCCTGTCTTTCTCTCTCTAATACACTCATTCAAGCCTCAGAGGTATTTTCTCCATCAAAGATCTCGTTCTTCTCTTTCTCTAGCATCAATCTGTGATCTGTGCTATGGAATTTGAGTTACGAAGCTAATTGTCCAATTATGTATCGATTAGAAATGTAATTTTATTTTTTTGTCTCCTTCCGTTTTAAGGATTTTAGTACCTTATCGAGATCTTACTGCGTTATTCTCATATCATATTTGATATAAAATGGATTTTTTTATATCGATTCCTTGCACGTTTTGCATTTCATTTCTTGCTAAAATTTTGAAATTGGGTTTTAGGGCCTAAACTAAAATTTAGGGCTTTACTGTTTTTCATCCAAAGTTTGATTCTTTGTCAGTAACTTTTCAATCTTAGGTTTTTTCACGCTACAGGTAGCAGATTTGTGCAAGGGTGGTGGAAGGTTCGAACATTAACGTCCAGCTATGGTTTGTATAACTGCATGACGTGATTTTTGTTTTTTACATAACAGAATATTATCGGAGAAGAGCGTGTTCTTTCATCTTGGTGGGAGAAAAAGGGAAGGGAATTGAGTAGGGGGATCTGGGAGCTTGGTAATTTAGTTGTGGTTTTGTGTTGATCAGAATCTTTAGTAAGACTGTTGTGTAGTGGTTAAATGGAGCAAGGTTTAGGTTCAAATTCGAATCCTTCGTTGGGGTCAATTGATAAATCTAGGGTTTTAGATCTGAGGCCATTGAGATGTCTTGTACCAGTTTTCCCAAACTCGCCTGGCATGTCTTCAGTTATGACCCCCCAGCCCTCACCCTTTGTATGCACTCCACCTACTGGTCCTTTTCCACCTGGGATCCATCCGTTTTACCCATTTTTTATTCCAAATGATTCTCAACAGAATCTGAACCCAAACACATCTGGTGTATCAAATCAGCCCGGGAATCATGCTTTTGGTAATTCCATACCAGCTCCTGTTCCATTGAATTCATTTAGAACACCAACGCCCCAAGCGAATGGGGGCACTCGGCAGTCTGGGAGGGGCTCCAGAGGTCATACATCAGAATCTGTAGTCGTAGAGGATGATGATTACGATGACTCTCAGAATCAGAGTGGCCAGCATGCGAGTGGATTTAGTGTGCATGTAACTGACACAGAGGATGACAGTAATACTAGGAAGCGAAGGGGCCGTCCAAGGAAGAGCAATGCGGGTAAGAGCAGAGATGAGCATGGAGATAGCTTTGACGTTGAATCACTAGTTAATAAATTCTTAACATCCTTTAAGCTTAAAAATTTTGATGATGTCAGAAGAGCTAATGGTGACAATGAGATAGTTGATAACATCCTGTTGGTGTATGATTTGTTACGGAGAAGGCTTACCCAACTTGAAGAAGTGAAGGATAAGTCTCCAGGGATTACTAGACGTCCAGACCTGAAAGCCGCTTCACTCTTGATGACCAAAGGTGTTCGGACAAATAACACAAAGAGGATTGGCCATGTGCCTGGGGTGGAAGTTGGTGATATTTTCTTCTTTAGGATGGAGCTTTGCATCGTCGGATTACATGCTCCAAGTATGGCTGGAATAGATTATATGAACATGAAAATTACCGTGGATGAAGAACCTGTGGCTGTAAGCATTGTTTCATCTGGAGGATATGATGATCTGGGAGACGATGGGGATGTCCTGATTTACAGTGGTCAGGGTGGAGTGCAGAGAAGAGATAAACAAATGTTTGATCAGAAACTTGAAAGGGGAAATCTGGCTCTAGAAAAGAGTTTGCATCGTGCAAATGAGGTGAGAGTCATCCGAGGTATAAAGGATATTGCCGCTTCTGGGAAGATATATGTTTATGATGGCCTGTACAAAATTCAGGAGTCATGGGCAGAAAAAAACAATTCTGGATGCAATGTTTTTAAGTACAAGTTGGTTAGAGTACCTGGGCAACCTGAAGCTTTTGCATTGTGGAAATCAATTCAGCAGTGGAAGGATGGAACTGCTCCTAGGAGTGGGGTCATCCTTCCTGATTTAACGTCAGGAGCAGAGCCTCTGCCTGTCACTCTTGTGAATGATGTTGATGATGAAAAGGGACCTGCTTATTTCACATATATTCGTAATCTCAAGTACTCCAAACCTTTTTCCACATCCAAGTCTTTTTCGGGATGTCAATGCATTGGTGGATGTCAACCAGGTACCAGCTGCCCTTGTAGTCAAAGAAACGAGGGATATCTCCCTTATTCATCCCTTGGAGTTCTTCTGACTGACAAACCCTTAATATATGAATGTGGAGAAGCTTGCGCATGTCCTCCAAACTGCCGGAACCGAATGTCTCAGGCTGGTCTGAAAGTCCGTTTGGAGATCTTTAAGACAAATGACAGAGGTTGGGGACTTAGATCTTGGGATCCTATTCGTGCTGGAGGTTTTATCTGTGAGTATGCAGGTGATGCCACGGATACATCTACATTAGGTGATTTTGGGAATGAAAAGGGAGATAATTACTTTTTTGATGCTACTCGTTCCTATGAGTGGTTGGAAGCTATGCATGATGATTCTAATGGTTCTACAAAAGTCCCCTTTCCCCTTGTTATAAGTGCAAAAAATAATGGCAACGGAGCTCGATTCATGAATCATAGTTGCTCACCAAATGTGTTCTGGAAGCCAATTTTACGTGAAAGTACCAATGAGTCATACCTCCATATTGCTTTCTTTGCAATCCGACATATTCCTCCCTTGCAAGAGCTGACATTTGATTATGGGATGGTTCAACCTGAGAAAGGAGACTCTGGAAGAAAAAAGTGCTTGTGCGGATCTGTGAAATGCAGAGGATACTTCTACTGATGACACCTGGTGAAAAATAGATCATTGTGCTTGAGGCCCTTGGGGAAGGTTAGTGATTTATAAATTCTCTAATCTTTGAATTATCTTAATTGATTGCATGCTCCCATCCAGACCATTTTGTTCTCTTTTTTCTTTCTTTCTAGAAATGCTTGATTGTCGCCCAGAGTCTGTTTATCTAGCAGAATTTGAAAGAGAGTTCAAGAATTATGATACTCTATTTCATTGGATTTTTTAGTTTTATTAAAATCATGTGAGAAATTTAACTCAGCAGAGCAAAATACTGTTGTGGAAAGATAATACACAAGTTCAGACATTTCCAATCAAATAAAATGCAATTTTATTTTATTTTTTTCAAAATCTTACGAGCTAAAATAATTCCTCATTTTGAAAATCTCGAGAGATCAGTTCCTTTTAAACAAACAAGCCCCGCGGAACTTGAACCAAAGGATAGTTTTTCATCTGGCGATTATAATAAGCATGCATATTTCTCGTTTCAGTATCTTTCAAAGTGTAGAAATTACTATAAATCTGCTGACTGATAAAAGATCCTTCTGCAAACTCTTCAGGCATGATATTATCGGCAATAAATTGTAGATTCGTACCTGTCAGGTGTTTGTTCTACATTATTAGCTATCAAGCTTTAGCTTTTCGTTACCAAGCTGCTTCCATTTTCACTCAGTTCACCGGATGTTGATGGTAGGAAAGAGCGGGCCTTAGACTGTAATAATCTTATGTTGTAGGTATGCATATGAACCAGAATGTTTTTTCCACTGTAGCAATGGACTCACTTTTAAGCTTGTAATTCAACTGAAGTTCTTTTTTCTACTGGGAATGAAACTAAGTTTTCTGTAATCATATGAAGTTTTAGAATACCAGTTTGGAACTCGTTGAAGTTTGATTCTTGATTGTTATATTTTGTTTATTCACCCATATCAATTTTGACATGAGGATTCTCATGTCCGAATTACTATTCAAAGCCAAATGGAAACAAGAAGAATAAAAAACATAACTCATCATCACACCTTTTATTTAAAATAATTGCAAATATTTTCTCATGCAAAACACGTTAAAGCTACCAAACTGTCTCTTCTTATTGCAACACGAAAATTTATCATTTTTCATTCTAAAACAAAAGAGAAGTGCACGTTGGACCAACAAGAAGCAAAATGCATACTTAGCAAGACATTAGGAGGCATCTGATTAAAAAGGAGTTAGCCTGTGACCCTTCATTACAGCTGATTCCCTAATAATAAAACACGTCCCGCTTTAAATTTCTAAACACCAATCCAAGCTGTTACTCGCGACATTAGCATAGATATACACAATTTTCGTCGTTGGATTTACAAATTGATTTTGCAACTACAACGGATGATTATTAGAGCATTTGAATAGTAAAAAATCGTTATTGGGATTAAGAAGCTGCCTGCTTTTAAACACGTCTGAACAATTTTTTGAAAGTATTTTGTTTGATTAGAAAACTGATTTGGATAATTTCGTTAGAAATTTCTTCTACAAAAAATAGAAGAAAAATAAAAAAACTTGCTCATTTGTTAAAGCTCAACCCTAATGATTTCGGAATAAAATAGGGTCATATTGTAAATATTTATTTTTTCTTTCCAAATGAAGAAAATGAGATCCAAATGTTGTAATATCCGTAGATCCGCCCCAGCAGCTAAATTTGCCAGAAAGAGAGAGAAAGAGGTAGTTAGTTGACAACTTAGAGAGAGAAACTAACAGAAACACAATTGTGGATAAATTACAACATGTCCCCAACCTATGCAATAATAACAATTTAGTCTTCAGTCTTTAAAATGGGGGAACTTGAGCTCAAACAATCAGTTTTCAATTAAGAAAAAAATGTTCAAATCTTTATTAAATCATCAAGTGGGCCTGGAGATTCATTTTAAGCCACTAGATTGGTTCACAAACAAACATGCTCTAAATTTTAATTTTCAACCTTGGCTGATTTCGTCAATTTGAAACGATGGATGATTCATTGATAGTTTCATAACAAGTTAATGAACGTTTGGATAATTTCCTTTATTGGGGATTGATTGAAGCGAGATGATTCCATGAAGGTCGGGGATTGGTTGAAGTAACGATAATTTCACGAGGTTCTCTCGTGACGAGTAAACGAACATTTGACATACGTTTGTTTTAACTAAAAATCATTTTGATAAAAGTTAATAAAATTTGTGATTAAAATTAATTAATTATTAATTTAGATTTTTATCAATTTTTTTAGTTAAACCAAGCAGGGGATTGGACAATTTCATACATCCAATACTAAATGTGCAACTCTAATGAAAGAATGACTAACTTGCTATTTGAGACGATGGGTTGGGATTAAAGGGATAATTTTCCCTATAAAATTGATAAGACAGAAAGAAAAGATAAATTAACAAACATATAAATTAACGAACAGAAACAGCATTTGAAGAATAGAGAGAGAGGAAAAAAAAGAAGAACAATATTGTTCCTGGGACAATCCGTTTTCGGAAAGAAAGAGAGAGCAAAAGGGCAGCTGGTTCTTGATTGCACCATTAACCTTCTTCCTTCTCTCTTGCTCTCTGCTTTTTCTCTCTCAAGAAAACACGTTTTCCCCCGTTTCTTGAAATTCAAACCTTTATGTATAAACTACCATGCATGGTTTTGCAATAGAAATCTTGAAAAGGGACACGAGTTTTTAGAATTTTGATTCCTTTTTCTCACGTATCCTTTTGTGAAGAACCCAAAAGGTGAAGGAGAAAAAGGAGTTTCTGCGATTTGAAATAGGTTTTCATTATTTGGTTTTTTGCCTTATTTTTTTGCCTCCAAAAATCTGTATGGACCAGGAAAAATCGAAACCCAAGAGGGTTTATCAAGTTTGGAAAGGAAACAATGTAAGTCTTTGTTTTATTTCCTTCTTTTGATTGATTGCTTATTTTTTATGAGATGGGCATTTCTTGATTCTTATGTCCTTTTATGGTTTGATTGTTATTGTCGATGAGATGTGCATGTCTTGATTCTTATTACTTTTGATGGGCATTTCTTGATTCTTATTTCTTATGTTGGGCATTTCTTGATTCTTATTACTTTTGTCGAACAAAGAATTTTTTGTCGAACAAAATGAGGGCTTTTCGAGAAAGTAATTTAGTTTTCATGTAATGAAGATTGCTGGTTGCATTTATATTATAGATGTATTTCCATTAGAATTGAACTAAGATTATGTGTTTGAAAACTACGCATGTCACTTCTCGATTCGAGGTTTTAAATTTTTGATGACCCGAAGATTGGAATCAAAGTTTTGTGGAATACTAAATTAAATTGACTTGTATTCTGCTTTTGTGATCCTTCATTTTGCCTTTCCTTCATCCGTAGGTTTTAGGACCGTTTCTAGTAGTATCAATTCAAATTTCAATCACAAGAAAAACACACAGAATTTTTTGCCGTGAAAGGCAGGATATTCATGTGCTCTGAACACTACTCACCGTTGAGCTATCCACTAAAGGGACATATGCTCAAATCAATAGATATGCAAAAGTTGTAACATTCCAAGTGTAGAGACCACACAAAGAGATCAAAGAACACCCACAAATGTGAATCCTCTAGTTACTGTTCATCAGCCTCTGCACAAACCTGTCTTCCTCTATGTTACGATAGATCATAAAAACCATCAATTAATTCCCAATATATGAAGAATCAAACCAAGAGGAAGATTTAGAGAGAGGAAGGTATATCAATCCGTTTGTCTAGAGAGAGAGAGAGAGGAGAGAGAGAACGAGAGATGTGAAAAGAAGCAACCTAAATCTGGTATGCAGGAATCCAAGCAGTTCCTTAATCCAATGGCCATTACCTCTCCACGTGTCACCCTCTCAAGTAAAGTTGCTATTTCACAAAGTTGCATCTTTGATAAACACATTTTCTCTTTTAAGTTGCACAAATGAAGTAGGAACTTCCACATTCTCCACCTTGCTACAAAATTTGGCTACACCAATATTGATTTTGAACAATACACAACTTTGATTTCATGTGATCCACTAATGTACCTGCAAAATGAAAACAAGGAAAAATTAAACAGAGTTTATATTTAAAAGTTAGACAATCTCCAAACTTGTTAACAGGAAGAACTTTTGTTCCCATGTCTATGGGGATATATTGAGCAGGAATCTTCTCTAGTTTAATCAGGTCCCTTTCCGACTAAGTCCCTGATAAAATTAAATTTTACGTCTATGTGCTTAGATCTATCATGAAGCATAGGATTCTTGCTTAGATGAATTGCACTCTAATTTTCTGTGAAGATCATAATATCCTTATCCATGAAACCAAATTCATTTAACAACCCCCTTAGTCATGGACCCTCTTTAGCTGCATTACATGCAGCAATATACTCTGCCTCAGTAGAGGACAGAGCAACTATCTATTGGAGCTGTGACTTCCAGCTTTCACAACGATTATACAAGGTAAATGTGTAAGCTGAAGGTGATCTCCTTTTATCCACCTCACATGCAAAGTCTGAATCTGTAAATCCCTCTAAATTACCCCTCTTTACACTGAATAAACTTTAAGTATTTATGTAACCAGTTCATAGCATCTCAAAATATCTGCATTTGCATAAGGAATTTTTGCTATTTCATCAAACTCATCTTGTCATTTAAGTGATTGTTCATTTGATAGTTTATAATGGCTTCCTAATGGTACAAAAACATGTTTTGCATCAATCATAGAGAATTTCTTAAGCCATT
This sequence comes from Fraxinus nigra, assembly GCA_903798295.1. Lineage (NCBI taxonomy): Eukaryota > Viridiplantae > Streptophyta > Magnoliopsida > Lamiales > Oleaceae > Fraxinus > Fraxinus nigra. The sequence goes on along the minus strand of CAIGRH010242748.1, from coordinate 6,474 downwards.
GTTTAATCCTCATTATTTTCAAAATACATTTTTTTCTCCCTTAATTTTCATTCACACATTCTTCAATAAAATAATATTACACGCAAACTCAAAACTTTTTTTTTATTTTTAACCATACATTCTCCATCAAAATACTATTCTGAAATACATTATTTCCAAAAGAATGGGGCTCAAACATGAGCTAAGTATTTTTATGATATAATTCTTTTGATTAACTTTATCACTTACCTGTACCCAAAATCCTCTTTGCCTGCCCTAAATCTATCATTTCAAATTTTGATTTGAGTTTTTACTTTATAATCTATAATTCTCTTTTATCATGACATGCTAGAAGCATATCATCCACATAAAGTAAGAGATAGATATGATTTTCACCTCCAGACCTTTTATGAAACAAGCAAGCATCAAGATTACTCTTCTTAAAACCAATGCCCTGAATATAAAAGTCAAACCTCTTATACTATTGTCTTGGGGCTTGTTTTAGACAATACCTCTCAACTTCGAACTCAATTGACTTTAACTTCTCTCCTTTATTAGATTCAGAATAAGATTTGTACAAACAAGGTATCAATTCTTCATTAAAGATGACACTCCTTTTAATTATGACTTTTAACCCCCTCTCATCTTTCACACGTAGCCTATAACCCTTTGGTACCTTCAGCATATCCTAGAAATACACGCGTAATAAGTCTAGGTTCAAGCTTTCTTATGTTTGGTGTGCATCTGCAGCACACCCAAACCCTTTAAGAATAGAGTAGTCAACTGGTTTCCCACCACATATGTTCACGTGTTTTAAAACCTATGGTTTTGGGTGGACTCCTATTTATTGAAAAAGTATCTTTTTTAACAGCTTCTCCCCAAAAAAGTTTGGGAAGACCTGAACTTAGCAACATGCATCTGACCTTAATCAATAAGGTTCTGTTCATCCTTTCTGCTGTTCCATTTTGTTGAGGGGTGTAATTCACTGTTCTATATAAGCATATATTTCTGCTTAGTTGATTGCTATAGCAGGCAACTTTTTCTTGATTCAAGATAGTGCATTAATGTATATTGGAATAACAGTAAATGAATTTTGATCCCATAATTTGCAGAGCAATCATGCATTTAGATTTATATTCTTTCATTTTTATCCTTTTGAATGTTCCAGAAGTTCTTATGTGGAGGAAGATTGATCTTTGGTCCCGAAGCAGCGTCTTTGTTTTTATCCACATTCCTAATAGCAGGCCCAGCAATTGCCTTTTGTATAAAAATCTTGTATATCATCAAACTCAGGATCAAAGAAAATGAAAATGCCACTCCTTGGTATTTTCTATTTTTCGTGGGAATAGCACTAACTGTTTTGGTAAGTAAATTTTCACAGAAGTTGTTTTTCCATATTTTCTTAAGCAATCGTTTAAACATCCAAACTTCAAGTAGTGGGTATTTATATTCCATTTCAACCAATAAATATGAGTTTCTACATGTGGGGAACAATGATTGATGGAAAATTTTAGAAAAGACGAGTCAAATGGACAAATATGATGATGATTGAGAGTCCTATTGCAGCTGCTATCTGATATCTTTTCTGACATATGGATTTATCAAACATTATTTTCTATAACACTCTTGATCCATGTAATTAAGTTCTACAGTGTATTCAACTCAGGCAGTCAATTCATTTAACTGCTTCGTAGTTGTTATTCATACGGTTGTGTTTTCTTTCATTGTTTGTTTTAGTTTTCTTTTTTTATACCTTTTTAACTTATGGGAGCATAGTGGGATAAAGACATTATTATATTGTTATTATTCTTTAAATCCTGCAGTTATTTTTATTAGTTAAATATTTGCTACAACAATGGTTGATAACCAGCTACTATCAATGTGATTTGTTGCAGGACATGTTCTTTCTCTTCCTTACATCCAGTAGAGATCCTGGAATCATCCCTAGGAATACAATACCTCCTGAAGCTGATGAAACATTTGATCTAAACAGCCCTTCAATGGAGTGGGTTAATGGTAGAACCCCTCATTTGAAACTTCCCCGAACAAAAGATGTGCTGGTGAATGGTCACACAGTTAAAGTGAAATTTTGTGACACATGTTTGCTTTATCGTCCTCCCCGTACATCTCATTGTTCCATCTGCAACAACTGTGTCCAGAGATTTGATCACCACTGTCCATGGGTCGGTCAATGCATTGGTTTGGTAAGTATTCTAACATGCACTGACCAACGTAGACATTCAGCTTCGTTTGAAGATAAATAGTCGATCCTATCGTGGCCATTTTTTCTTTTAAATATATATTATGTAATTTTTTGTGTTCAAAAATCAATGTCATTGGAAATTTAACTTGTTGAAGATCCTATTTAGAGTTATGTTAAGTAGTGGACATTTTTGTTCCATTTTGATTCCCAGTTCTTGTATTGTATCGCATTTTCCTTTAATTAACAAGGGCCCGTTTTGTGGTATGATTGCAGCGTAATTATCGGTTCTTCTACATGTTTATATCAACATCGACAATCTTGTGCTTATATGTCTTTGTGGTTTCTTGGATCGACATTGTTCAACGAAAAAGAAGCGCGTGGCACGCCATTTCAACTGATATTTTATCAGATGTTCTCATTGTGTACTGCTTCATTGCGTTTTGGTTTGTTGGAGGTCTTACTGTTTTCCACTTCTATCTGATTAGCACAAACCAGGTAATCGTCCTTTCAAAATGTATATGAACAAGCTATTGGAAAGTTTCTATATCTAGCTTCAAATGATGCCAATAATTCTCGACATTCTGGCAACTGATACTCAATTTATGCATTGTATAAACATTTAATTCTAGTTCTTGTGCAGACAACATATGAGAACTTCAGGTACCGATATGATATGAAGGAGAATCCGTATAACAAAGGATTGATCAATAACATCAAAGAAGTCTTTTTCTCTAAAATCCCACCTTCATTGAATGATTTCCGAGCATATATTCAAGAAGATGATATGGAACTCGCTTATCATAAAACCATTGGAAGTATCAGTAGTTCAATGGAAAAAATCGATATTGAAATGGGAGTCAATTTTGGTGAGGAGAATGGCCTTTCACTACCAGAGATTTTACGTAATCTTGAATGTGATGAAATTGAGGACAGTGTGAAACAGAGGGATATGAGCGGAAGAACTGATTCTGACTTGTTGCTTCCCATTGAACAAGAAGTGGAAGACTCAGCGATTAGCTCCTCGATCAAAGTTGAGGACGATGCAGCGGAGAAATCTTGACGGCGTAACAGGAAAGACATAAAACGAGGTATTATTCTTTTTCTCCTCTCTACTATATGACTTCTGCAGTTTTTCTATTTCAGCTTGCGTGGTTTTCAACGTATTGTCATCACCGCCGAAAGCAAAAACAAAAACACGAAAAGTTTTTCCTCCCAGATTTAGTGACAACTAAAGCTTGCATGCTATTCCATCATTAAGAGCAAGTTAGCATCAACTTCGATTTTTTTCAAAAGTATCTGAAACTTTAATTTGCACCTGATGTTTCACGAATCGAGCAATTTGTCTGTTGAAAGAAAGAGCAGTAGGAGAAATGTAAACGAGACATGGTTTTAGCATAATTTGTCTTGCCAGTTTATAGCCATTTTATCATATCGTTTCTCATTGCGTGTTTGGGCCTTTCGACATTGTTCTTTACTAGATCTAACTTACAATTTAATTTCATAAATTGAAGTCAGATTTTATTTTTATTTTGACAGGTTTAGTATGAGGAAAATCCTTGTCCCGTGAATATTTGCATGCTTGTGCCGAAGTTATTTTACTTCAATGATGGCAGTGTTTGTATCCAGCACGTATTTCCAGAGCATTCATTACGCTCTACTCGACGCTACTATAGAAAAGATTTTAATTTCTCATTATTTCTTTACAAATACTGTTCAACAATTTATAATCTACCTTACAAATTTACAATACATTTCACCAGAGTTACGGGATGATACGATCTTGCAACAAAACGAGAGAGGATTCTTGTAATGACATTTTAGTATTTGGGCACCTCCACTTTTGTCATTCTACTTGGGCAAAGTAGAATTATCCTTAAGTTTTATGTTCTCTTCAGAAAATTGAAGAGAATGTTAGGAATCTATATTATTTTTTGAGAATTAGTGTGAGATCATAATTTAGATTGAAATTTCTACATTTTTTTTTCTTGTTAGAAAATAAAGATACATGAAATTCAAATAGTGAAAATAACGAGAAAATTTGTACAATTTGTTTGTCTATGAACTACCATTAACTTATTAAGGAGGTATTCTACAAAAAAATTATAGAATAACTAGCTTACATGAATGTTCAAGGATTTCGAGTAATGTTTCTTGCGATTCTTAATAAAGATCTTTTTTCAGAAAGAAAAATTAATTGTTCTTGAGTACAATCTTCTAGTTTCATAATACTGTCTTTCAAAACTTCTACCACACACACCTTCGTCGCCTCCTTCCCAAAGAAAGCACAAGGCATTGAGCGTGCCTCCGTCGCATAGTGGTGTGAATCGTGTGATGACAATCTCAAAGAGACAAAAAATGGTCTTTTAAGTGTGAGGTTTTAAGTCGACAGGACAATGAACTATTGATGAAATGTAGGAGGATTTATGGTTGCTCGTAATTAAAATGGTATAGGTGAATGAAAAAGAAAACAAGAAGTATAGTTACTCTTGAAATATTTAGGTGTAAATTAGAAATTACTCAGTTTTAATATACCCAAATTAAGGCGGTAAAGTTTGATTACTAAAGATTCAATTATATAGAGAAGAGAAAATGATTTACTAATTATCGTTGCTTAGCTTGTGAAATGATACATCAATTAATTGATGAATAAACTTATGGTGCCTTAGGAATTAAATGATCATGTTAATCAATTAATTGATGTGTCATGTCATTGTAGCTTAGTATAATCTTGTTAGATCATTTATCCCGTTATCACTGCTTGTAGGGAAGTTTTCTCTGCTACTTACAAAAAAATAAAATGACTACCTACGTCCATTGATCAATATAACTGTATTCAAAACAAAAATTTCCATATTGTTCCTTTTACCTCTAATCCCTCCTCTAACGTCATCGCTCCTCATCTTTGTCATCACTATCTAGTGAAAGCTATGGGTCCTATGGTCGAATCTTACCGTGGGAAAGAGATACTAATACTAGTATGGTTGTACTACATGTACATATATATTGACATACACGTGATATGGTGAGATATGATTGGATACAATTTTTTCAACCAAATAAAAAAAAAACTTTCTCACTTTATTTTTGACATATCACATGTATGTAAATTATTATATGACTACTTATGTACAACAGTACAAGTAGTATTATTCATACTAGTATATACATCTATAGGAAATAAGATTTTATTTTCGAAAAAGTACTCTCATTTATGGTTATATATTGGGGAAATTACAAAAAATCAGGGATTTGAAGATTGAAATTCAAAAATCAGGAACCAAATTTCATTATTCAAAAATCGGGTAATATATTAAAACATAACCCTAATATATCACTCTTTACCTCCTCACTCTCTCCCTTATCTCTCGCGCCTTCTTCTCCCTTCCCCTTATCTCTCTGCGCCCTTCTCCTTCCCCTTATCTCTCTGCATCGCGACGCTGCTTTTGAACGGTGGCAGCGTCGCTGCCATTCGCAGCAGGTCATCGTGCTGCTGTGAACAGCAGCGACGCTGCCGCCGTTCAATGCAACATCGCGCAACGCTGCTTTGAACGGAGCAGCGTCGCGTGATGCTGCCTTGAACAGAGCAGCGACGCTGCGGAGAACGCAGCGTCGCTGCTCCGTTCAAAGCAGCGATGCTGTCGTTCGAGGGGTTGTGTGCAGTTCAGTGGGTGCCGTTAGTGGGGTTTGTGCCGTTTGCGGCTGCCGGCTGCTATTCAGTAGGTGTGTGCAGGCAATGGGTGTGTGTGTGTGTGTTGTGGGTGTGTGCAATGAATGGTGGTATTGGGTTGGTAGGTTTAGATCTTGTTTGATGGTGGTGGTGTTGTATTGTTGTTGGCAGCGACGACGACGACTGGGGGATGAAGATTGTTTGTGATTTTGGTTTTGTGACTAAAAATATAATATGTGACCTTAAGATTTGGTAATCTGTGACTAAAAATATAATCCGTGACCAATCAATTTTTTATATGTGACCTAAAAATTATATAATCTATGATCGTGAAAAAATCTGTGACCAACTAATTTTGAAATATGTGACCTATAAATTTTGATCTGTGACTAACTAATTTTGAAATATGTGACCAACGAATTAATTGTGACCTATAAATTTTTTGAAATGTGACCATAAAATAATCTGCGACATATAAAAATTATTATCCGTGACTGAAAAATAATATGTGACTAACTAAATTGTAAATATGTGATCAAAATGATCGCCGAAATAATCCCCAGAGAAGAGTGGTGGTCGGAATGGTCGCGGAATAGTCCCCGAAGCGGTAGGGGTGGTGCAGGTG
>CAIGRH010242740.1:0-14840 GCA_903798295.1 Fraxinus nigra | reverse complement strand
TTGCCTCAAAATTTTCCTTCCATTCTGCTTTCATCGGGATCTACAGGTGAAATCTTCTCCACCTGTTCAAAATAAACCAACCATAAGCAGTGATCCAGCCATTATTCAGGCAAGTAGTATAAAGATTGTTGTAGTGATGGTATGCATCAGTGATATTGTGGGATAATTACTACCCTGATATAGTATTTTTATAACTTTCAGAAACTTTGAAGATGTTTATGATGTTGAAAAGTTCATATCAAGCCTTGACGGTGTAGTGAAAGTTGTTAAATCTCAGCCTGCGGAAAAGCTCCTAGAGAAGTCAAAACTAATTGGATTATGCACGAGTATTGCCTAGCTAACGTGGACCGGTCCGCCGGCAAGAGAAACAATTTGAAGGTACTTACTAAATTCACTTAATTAAAGAATAAGATGGACAGTTCACTTGTTTATGATCTTGTTTTATTTGTACTCTCAAGAAATACTTTTTTGACAAATGAAACCTTGATCACTTGAAGTAATTGTTTTGATATGCCTATGATTTACTAATTTATAGCTTACCNATTGTGGGATAATCACTACCATGATATAGTATTTTTGTAACTTCCAGAAACTTTGAAGATGTTTATGATGTTGAAAAGTTCACATCAAGCCTTGATGGTGTAGTGAAAGTTGTTAAATCTCAGCCTACGGAAAAGCTCCTAGAGGATTCAAAACTAATTGGATTGTGCACGAGTATCGCCTAGCTAACGTGGACCGGTCCGCCGGCAAGAGAAACAATTTGAGGGTACTTACTCAGTTCACTTAATTAAAGAATAAGATGGAGAGTTCACTTGTTTATGATCTTGTTTTATTTGTGCTCTCAAGAAATACTTTTTTGACAAATGAAACCTTAATCACTTGAAGTAATTGTTTTGTTATGCATTTGATTTACTAATTTATAGCTTACCTTGTATGTAACATCTTATATTGCATTAATGGTGTCATTTTTGGCTATTACAGCTTGATGATTCGGTGTTATGTCGAATACAAGAAGAAAGGCATTCTCGAGAAGCATTACAATGTCCATCGGAAGATGGTGGAAGCATTACACATCTGAGTCAGTTCCCAAGTTGCACACGGTCTATTAAATTAATTTTGAGTGTCTGTAAATTTATTAATTTCCCTAGAAAAGAATAATAAAAATAAAAATACTATATATTATTCTTTTCTTAAATTTTCATTCAAATTAGCGACGGAAATAGAGACGGAACTCCGTTGCTAATCATCGACGCAAATAATGCGTAAGTAATTGCGACGAAAAAATTCGTAGGTAATTTGCTACGGAAAAATCCATAGGTAATTTGCAACGGTTTATTTCCAATGCTATTCACCGACGGCTAATATAATCCGTCGCTAAATTTACCAGCGGGGTGTTTGCCGACGGATGAAATCTGTCTCTGAAGATCATTTCCAACGGATTTCAGGGCTTCGGCGACGGATAATTCCGTCTCTGAAGCCGCTTTTTTTTTTTTGTAGTGATGGTGGTATATGATTCGCCAAAATGCGCAATTTTGTGTACGAGGATGGTAAGATAACATATCTTGACTATGTCATTTCGGATTAGTTTAATAAATTTCTATTGGACAATGCCTTGAAGATGTTGGGATTTTTTAACCGATGACTACCAAGTCAGATGAATTTAGAGCACCAAGTTGTAAATACCCTAGCGGGCTTAATAACTTGAGTCATAAATGCTACAAAATGATGTCGTTTATATATTTTTCTGCTCTAATTAGTGCAATGTCCCTCATTAAACATCTATCTAATCAAATCGACATCTAACTTAAGATTTTTGCCCAATTTTATCACGTTAATTTAAGACAATCCATACAAAATTTCACACATGGAATCCCAGTTTACATCTGTATCTTCCTACAACAACAAAATAACCCCAAACCGGGCTAAATTTGGTTTAATAATAAGTAATTTAGTATGGTTTTGATAAATCATCTATGTCCAACTATATCAATTATATGAATCAACTCAAAGCATCACACTATCCAACTATATCAATTATATGAATCAACTCAAAGCATCACACTATCCAACTTAATTTTAGTGCGCATATGATATCAAGTTTTGCAAGGTTAAGTCTCAATCAGTCTAACATACATCATATCCACAGTTCATAAATCAACACCAAATCTCAAATTTAATTATCATTGCTAGCCAGACTATCTGACCTATACAAGCACACAACATAAAACAAGAAAATACCTTTTTCTATTATATATTAAAGTAATAACGAAAAATAAACACGCGGACACTAAAAACACATAGAAAAGTAAAAATTCAAAGTTTTTTCACCTCCAAACTTAAAATCGACATTGTCCTCAATGATATAAAGTATAAGCAAGAATATAAAGGGACGTGGAAGAAAAGGAAGAAGATACTTCCCGATTTTTTCTGTTAGAGGTGTGAGGCACTATGTGTAATGGCTAGACAATCTTCTTCATCATGTTTTTCCCTTGGTCTATGTTGGTTTTAGTATTTCACGACGTCATGTGAGCACATAATGGTCAAATCAAATATTAAAGATCAAATAATTTAAAACATGTGTACAATTCGGTACAGAAAGCAGAATAAATAAAAAGGGTTAGGAAATTAGATTGTCTCCCAATAAGTACTTAATTTATAGTTTTTATCTAGACTATATGGATAAATTGGTTATGGTTGCTCACGTTGGAATTTTGCAACCTTACACTCCTTTCAATTTCCAGTCATGCATCTTCTTTTTTCCCTTCAAACCTTGAACTCTCCATTCTCAGCTCGTCCAAGGCTCCCTAAATTTTATGTTTTGTCTTATTTGAGCCCTGTTCCACCTTTTGAGCAATATAATTGCACTCTTCCTTAGCCTTTTTGCTAACTCTTCATGTAATGGGTTCTCGATAGTAGTGTAGATCTTGAATTTCTCTTGCTTATCATCCACTCTCAATGTTAGTTCGCCACTTTCAAAGTCCATGATAGCTCAACTTGTTGATAGGAAAGATCTGCCCAAGATAAATAATGCAGCATCCCATGGCTCCTCTATATCTAGGACAACGAAATCAATCGGGAACATGAGTTTTCCCACTTTAATGAGCTCATTCTCAACCACTCCTCGCGGGATTTGATTGATATGTTTGCAGATTGAAGGGAGATAGAGGTGCCCTTCAGATCTTCTAAACTTAAGTTTATGTAGACAGAAAAATGCATTAGGTTTATACTTGCTCTCGAGTCACATAAACAATTAAAATCCAAACCACGTCCTATTGACAAGGTATTTTAAGACTCCCTGGATCTTTTAGTTTATGAGGAAATTTGTTCTGGAAGATGGTACTGTAATCCTCATTTAACTTAATGGTCTCAAATTCTGTAAACTTTCTCTTTTTGGATAAGATCTCCTTCAGGAACTTTGCATAGTTGGGTATTTGAGATATAGTCTCAATCAATAGGATGTTGACATGAAGCTTCATCTTTTGCAATCTATGTGGGAAGGGTATTTGTGGAGTATATTCTCTGGTAAGAATAGTTATCTTAACCTTTGGATCATCCGATACTTCTTATTTCTCAGATTCTATATTCTGCTCAGATTTCTCCAAGTGTTGTTCAACCATGGAAGGCACATTTTAATTCACTACCATATGTCTCTCAACTATGTTTTGTAGAAGTTGAGCCCTGCTGTATATAGTGATTGCTTCAATCTCCTCACTCTGTACAACTTTTACAGTCATTACCTGCTGTTTAGAATTTGTCTCAGTGTCGCGGCAATGCTTTGGCTATCTTTCTGAGAATGCCTTAGCTATTTGTCCCATCTGATTTTCCAAATTCTCGATGGCAGCTCCCTGAACTTGTAAAGCTTTATTTGTTCTTTGTAATTGCTGTGTAGAGGTCTCTGCCAATTTAGTAACAAGATCTTCTAATAAAGATTTATTTTCATTATGTTAAAGACCTGGCGACGCAGTCTGCTATGGTATGGTCTGAGCTCCCTAATTATTGCTCCATGAGAAGTTATGATGATTTCTCCTGCAAAGATTGTATGTGTTGGAAAATGAATTATTTTGCTGTACGTGGAAGTTTTGTGTGTAGTTAACATCTTCCATTGATTGGACAAATGGGCTACCCACATAGCAATCTACGCTCTCATGGTTCCCTCCACAATGCTTGCACTTGGTCAGTTGTTTGAATTATACTCATCTGTTCCACTTTCTGAGCTAAAGCTGCCAGCTACGCTGAGATTGCTGTCAATGGATCCACCTCATGTATCCCAGCTACTTTATGTACAAATGTTCTTTCTATTGGCCATAGTGTACTAGTGAATGCCAAATCTTCCATGATCTAATAGACTTGATTCATTATCCTCTTTGTAATAGATCCATCGCATGTGGAGTCAACATTAGCCTTGCTTATCAAATTTAGCCCAATGTAGAAATATTAAACTTGAAGCTATTTTTCCAGCTTATGCTATGGATATTGAAGGGGTAACCCCTTGTACCTCTTTCAAGCCTCATAGTAGCACTCCGAGTCGAGCTGAGAGAATGTAATGATTTCATCCCTTAACCTGGCAATCCTTTTAGGTGGAAGATATTTGCTCAAACTGTTCCAGCTGATGATGCTGTGAGGAGGAAAAGTATCCAACCATTCCCTAGTTGAATCTCTCAAAGTATAAGGAAAAAGCCTCAGCAGAATTGCTTCACTTGAGACTTCAAGATATTCTATTGTTGTACACATATCCAGAATCTTGAGATATGAGTATTGTGATTTTCAATAGCCCTCCCAAAGAATTGTAGTACATTCTGAAATACATTGATCACATCCATCCTCAACTGAAAACTTGCCAACCAAACGTTGAATACACGACACTGGATTGGCTTTCCACGATCGGTAGAACCATATACTCTCTCATTAATTTAACATTCTCATTTTCTGCCACCGCAATTGGATGTGCTACTTCTTCATTCACCCCGATGGGAATTTGATTTTAATTTTTTCTGCCATGAGCTCTGATTGCTGTTTTTGGTGTGCTTCTAATTGTTTTCTTCTTTTCGACCTGAATGTTCGTTCAATTTTCAAATCAAACTGATCAAGATCACCGTGTCTCGAATTTTGGATACAAAGTTCTGAAAAGGAAAAAGAAAATAGAATATATTATATATCTTTCTAATAAATGAAACTAAATAAATATAAGTAATAAAAATTCAAATTAAAGCTAAAATTAATTAAAACTAATTAAATACAATAGTTCCCGACAAAGACGCATAAAACTTGATGTTGGTCAATAGTCCCTAATTAAAGTGACAATTTGGAATCATTCATATTGTCCAATGTTCCTAACTTAATTGAAAGTCTCTTTTGATAACGATCAAGTATATTCCCTTCATGTGACCCTTCTATCTCTTGATGAAAAACACAAACATAATAAAATGCATTAACAAGTAGTAGAACACATTGAAACCATATAAAACATAGATGTATATTTCTATCCTCTATCAAATCTTATAATATTTATTATGTTGTGTTTAAGCCATATTGTCTTTCTCGATAACAATAAAATCCACTAACAATTCAATTGGCAATCAAGTAATTGAAGAGAGCAATAAAAACGATCCATAAATCAAATCAAATTAAAGTCAAATTAATTAATTAAAACCTAAAAATATCATAACAAGGGTTCATCTCATCCTAACAATGTATAAAACTAGCATAACATATCGAAATTACAAGAAATAATATTTAAGTGAAAAGAAATAACTCGAATTTTTGATAAATTGAGGAGATGAATCTTAAAATCATGAATCTCTTCAATAGTTTCTTGATAAATCTTCACTTGTGTTTTCCCTTCTTTGGCCAAAAATGAAGTTTGAAACTTCACTTAATTGAATTCTTACAACTCCCCTTCATTATCTCACAAAAACTATGAATTTTTATTCTTTCCTGATAATAATTGATGAATATTGGAGTATAATATGTAGATGAGAGGTCTCTAATATGTATTTTGCTGTTAGTTATTTGTAGGAGTAGAAAGCTAGTTGATAATCACGTCCAAATTGATTTTCAAAAGAGTTTCAATCCAATAAAGAAAGTTACCTTCGCGCGCAGATTTTTTTGTCATTGTACAACAGCAAATATTTTGGCCTTAACTTTTCCGTACAATATTCGATTGAGGTAGTTCAAAGTGCGTTGGAAAAATAACTCAAAGGGTAGAACTTTTCTAGAAATAGGATTTCTCCAATTCAGATGTTTACTATGGCAAAAATGGATCTCAATTTTCGACTAAAAATTTGGAATATAACTTGTGCGATTGAAAATTGATTTTGATAATATTTTGATCATTTTTCATTTCATTTTGAGTTCTAATTTCATCCAACTGTCTCCTATCAATCTTCAAAGTATCGTCTTGTGGTTCGAATTAACTATTGAATATTTATAATTTGGTTCTCAAACTTTGGACTTTGCCCTTTTCTTTGTTTTTTTTTTGTTTCTTCACATTCCTTTTTCATTCATAAAGTTTCGTCTATTAAACATAAAATACAACAATTTATAATATATTTTTTCAAAAGAACTATCAACTATCGTTATTTTAGACCTAAATAAGTGTGTAAAATACACTTATCAATAATCATAAGTTGTTTTTATGTCCACGCCATCATACAACATTAGGTAAATTGACCAAACGATTTATAAATAATTAGATGAATTTGTCTATTCGTACCCTCCGATTTACTCGCCCATTTACACTCCCTCACATGAGGGGAGGGATTCACGTCCAAATAAAATAATCTGCCCTCTATTGTGAGGGGGGCAGTGGGCACGTGTACACGTAGCAGGGCTCTAATTAGATTTACATGTAAATCAAAATTTGATAACTTGCACCAACTGGAATGTGAGTGACTAGATTGAAGTTAGATTTACTAATTACACGAAATTAAATATGAGTAACCTAGATGCAGATTCATTTAAAATTGGATGACATGAAATACATATAACTTGAGAAACTACGATTATCTTCCTTTTAGCCAGTTATAGATGGAAGTGATCAAGGGTTGGGATGGCTAGGAAAGGGTGAGCGATCTCTGTAAATACTTTAGGTCCGAGGGATAAGTCACACATTGGAGAGTCACGCCTCAATGCTAAACAATGTGCATGTGGAAATAGGTTTCATTGGCACAAGGGGTGTTTATTCTTTACCGAGTTTCAAGATTGACTTACCTCAAGGAAAACAATAAAGTTAGATGTACATTCTAGCTTGACAAGGTATTTGACACTTGCCATATGTGGAAGAAATCTAGCCAGTGATGGTATGGATGTGTTTAAAATTAGCAATCATTCTATATCTACATCATCATTTACATCGTATTTACATTTTGTCATGTGACAACACACCATTTGACAATTTAAATTTTTGACATTTTTTGTCCAATCATCACTTGTTAACAATTGTCATGTCAACCATAATGTCAAAAAAGAATGTACAAGTGGCATTTTCCTAAAATCAATGGTGTAGATTGCTACTACATGGAAGAATGTCAAATATATTGTACAAGTAGCATGGTTATAATTAAAATTGTTTTTACCGAGTTTTCAGGATGACTTACCTTAATAAAAAAACAGTCATACTACATGTACACTCTTGTGTTCATCTTTCTTTACACTGTGTCACATGGCATCATTATTCCCTTTAATTTCTCCAACAATCTCTCTCTTTTCTATCTAGATTATGCCCATATGAGGAAGTGTAAAGGTTGATGCACACAAGAATGTATATCTAGCATAATTGTATTGTTTATTGGTAATTTTGTGACCAACTTTTCTCATTAGACACAAGACATCCATCCTTGGTCCTAGATTATGTGACCTACTTTTTTTGACTGTTGTTAAAAAGTCTCATGGTCATGTCCTTGTTAGTACGACACTAAAACTAAGACACTACTTGCATATAGTTGTAGTAACAATAATACTATAATGCCAGAAAGGGTTTGACACCCTCATTGATAGCACATTTATAAATAGAGGAGAGCATTTTTTGGTATTTTTTTATTCACGCAGATCCCACACGCATGTGAGCTTATGTCAATGAAGGTGTCAAACATTTTTTTAGTAAAAGAGCTGTATTCTTGGGAGTTTTCCACTTGTACATAAAAATTTTGACAACTAGTTTGATAAACTGTCACATGGTGCGGGCTCCACATGAATAAAAAATTGCCAAAAATTCCCACCAACCCCATTGTTAGGTGTCGGTGGGGGTTCGATCAACCCCCACCGGTACACCTGGCATGTTTCTAATTCTCGATGTAAACGACACCCAACAACAATTAACAAGTAAAGTCATGTAATAATTTATCAATCTGACCTTGAAATTACTCCTCAAAGGTTTCTACCCAAATTAAAAGCTCAAACAAGAGGGAGACAAATTTTACAATTTTTCATTCCTTTTTTTATACATCATTTCGGGGATGAAGGGGAGTTAACGAGGTAGGGGTGTCATATCTATTAGTATATGTTATTATTGCCCTTAATTTTTTGCAGGGGTGGAGCCAACGTTCCGCGTGCTCCTACAATTGCCCGTGCTGGCTTAGTTGAATTTTTTTTCCTTATATTGTGTGGTCGTTCGTGCTCGCCTAAATTTCTAGATTCGTCGTTGATTTCAAGAACCTCATTGCATAAACTTTCATATCCTTTACATTGTTGGGTCTCTTCCGCAACATATTAAAAAGACCTAATTCAAACTCGACTCGATCAAGACGCCTCTTTGCACAGCCTTATTGACTCCAGTATCGATGTGTGCTTAGGAAATCCCCGTCCCCGTTTATAGGTATCATTCACCAAAAACATCGTCAAAACAAGCAACCATGTATGATCTCCATTGGAATTGGAAAAAATCTTTAATGTGAGTATGATTTTACTTTAGATCACATCAAATGGTCAACCTATTATACACATTATAGACACATCATAATTCAAACACCATTAACTTTTAAGATTTTACTATTTGTACATAAAAAATTCAAAATTGTAAATAAGGAATTACATACCATAGTGTGAAGGAAAAAAATTAAATGAAAAAATTAAATATATTTTAAATTGGTAAATGATAAAGTGTCATGTGATATTAAATAATTCCTGATATACAAGTATCAAGATCCCAACTTTTAACGGTGGATAAGTGGATCATCCACCTTAGTGATCACCCTAGCCCCACTAAAAATTCACTGCGTTCAAGCGTACATTACTGAGCTATATGGCACTATATCATGCGGTATAATATATGAAATAAAAAATATAAATTTTATTATTTTTACTGCTTCTGTAATAAAAATTGATAACAAAGAACAGAGTGATGTAATAAAACCGGAGCAAGGAGCAAAATCATCTTTTCATTATGGTTGCCCGTCTTAACCGGCGATGATGTTTGGTCAAATGTCAAAGGTCATGCCGATTAAATTTGAGCATTGTACCTCCCGAAATAGGCGAGTTTACGGGACCGATTCTTGCCAAGCGACGCTGCAGTGGACAGATATGGCTTTGTCGGAATTCTAATATCTTCGCTTGCGCAGGCAACAACCATCTCCGACGGCACTCCCATGTGATTCCAGTGCCGGTTTGGGCTGGCGCGGACCAATGGATTCAAACAAAACTTCAAGTGAGAGACATTTCTGCTATGCCCTTGCCTTCCTCCCCCACGCCGCATCACCGGTGTCTTCCGAGGTGTTCGCTTCCACCCTTGAGAAGACTCCGACGAATAACCGCTCGATCCACCATGGCAATGCTCATCCTCCTCGTCGGAATATCTCACAGGGGACATTCCTCAGTCGAGATTCCGGCAGGTCCTCCGTTGAGCACCGATTGTATTTTCATCAAGCGAAAACGTCCGAATCTGCTTATTCCTCCGACCGGGAATAATGTTAGAAAACCACAAAGGAGAAACATTACAAGAAACCCGCGAATTCAACTGACCGGAAACAGAAGGCTCTGAATTCTGACCCGAATCTGAGTCCGGTTTCCCCGATTTGGATCTAAATAGACCCGAAAAAAGAGAAGAAATTGTTCCACTGGCACGCTTCTTCTTGATGCTACTGTCAACAATTGCTATAGATCCAGTTGGGCCCACCTGGGGAGTACTGTAGAACCACTGATCGTTACCGTTGATGTGCCACCTGGAGGCGGCGGTACTTTCAGATTTCCGTTGCAAAATATACGGCGAAACTGACCGGGGAAAAGCAAGAGGGGGCTGTTGTGCATCAAATTTCAAGCGATCTTCTCGGGCTCGAGCCTGGGCCTGTTTCTTAGCCAAGGTTTGCTCCTGTGCCGCTATAACGGAGAACAGCCGTTCCCGGAGGCAGGAGGCGCAGACGCCGACGCTGCAACTGAGGTCCGCTGGATGCTTCTTGCACCTCATGTACTGATGTGGAAGTGTAAATACTTCCCTGTATTTATCTATATGATTCTATATATTCATGTATATATACAATTATTTCATGGACATAGGGTGACGGGATGAAGCATTTTATGTGGCGTGTGTTTTGCTGTGTGCTCGTGTGTGTGTAGGGATCTGATGGGGGTTACAGAGGAGAGGCTCTGTCTTCTTCTTCACTTTTTAGAGAGAGAAAGTGAAGAGAAAACAAAGATAGAGAGAGGGAGCACAAATTAGTTGGGACCGAGGCTGATCGAAGGATTTTGTACAGAATTTTTTTTTCTTTTTTACAATTTAAGAGAGGTTTCAAGAAAGAAGATTGGGAAAGGAATACTTCTGTACATTTGGTCTACCTACGTCGAGCCAATGACATGGCGTGAAATAAGCAAATTACTCTTCATTGAATCGATCTCTCTATGATCTCTGTGACTGCTATATAAGACAATTACTATCCGTTCCGCATTATTTAGATATGGAGGATTTTTACTTTTAATCTTTTGGAACGGTTGAAAGGTTCAAAATTTAAAAATTATTTTAACTATACCGTTTCAATGAGATATCCCATTATCTAAAACTTTGGCTAAGATTTCCAAAATTCTAGTGAGGATGACTTTAAGAGTCAATCC
This sequence comes from Fraxinus nigra, assembly GCA_903798295.1. Classification (NCBI taxonomy): domain Eukaryota; kingdom Viridiplantae; phylum Streptophyta; class Magnoliopsida; order Lamiales; family Oleaceae; genus Fraxinus; species Fraxinus nigra. Next base: position 3,803 of record CAIGRH010242740.1, on the reverse strand, counting down.
AGCCAATAGGAGAAAATCGGACACCACCATCACCAGTTGCAGAAAATTTACACAACAATGAAAGGTGAGATTGAACAATGGTGAGGGAGGTGTGTGCGGGGATGACGATGGTTTGGTCGTGGTTGCCTTTGTGGAATCAATGTCGTGATTTAATCTCACCTTTTTGTAGTTGAGTGATTTATGAGATTTGGGAGAGATTGAAGTTTGCCAAGCTTAAAGGACTACTTATCAGCAAAATTTAATCACATTCTTGCAATGTCGTTGCTATTGAGAAAATGCGGACCATTCATACCAAGGAAGAAGCCCTTTTACTTACTTTTAATCGATTTATCATTTTTAGATGTTTGTTTTGTCAGGCACGAGGCCAATGGCGTAGCATACTCCCTTGTGTTGGAAGACCTTTTGCCCTATCATTAGAAGACGTGGATGAAAGAATCCCCATCTTTCATTGACTGTTTTGTTTCGGTTGAAATAATCGAATGAAGATCATATTTGCATCAAAATAAAAATGACAACCTTTTTCATCTAGAGCGCTTCAAAAATACGTAAGACAAATCAGAGAAGTGGAGTTTCTCAATTACTCTTTGAAGTTCAAATCAAAATACGGAAGTAAAAAATTGAGTGTTATCTTGATATAAATATATTCAAAATGACCTTGTTTGCATCAAGTACTTCCGGGGTTGATTGGCGTCTCTTTTGTCATGCTCCCGTAATCAAGAGTTTGTCTCTACAAGTGAAAGAGGGAAATTTATCATCTTCAATTGGCCTTTACTTGGTTGAGTGATCATTGGGTGTCGATGGTGATCTTGTTGAAGGTTCTTACTTTTCAATCGCCACCAGAGCTGGCTCAAAACCAATTTGGGACCTAGATAAAATCTTCAAACGACCTTTTCTCGAAAAAATAAAATAATAATAATAATAGAGCAAATTATCAATGAAGGAAATCTCGTCAATGATCACCGATGGTATAAATATCGATGGTTCTAATTGAAATTAATTGGTTCCATATCTAACTATATAATTGAATCGAAATCGAACCAGTTGGTTTAGATTCGATCTGATCCAGTTCTTCATATTGGAAATTTATAAAAATATAATATGAAACTACTTGTCAAATTTAAAATAGATAAAAATAGAGTTGGAATCACTTATCATTCTTGTAATATAATAATATAAAAAATTAAATAATGCAATAAATATAAATACAATCTAAAGTTCAAGATCAATTAATAAGTGCATAAAAAAGGATAAACTATTAAACACAACATAAATGGTAAAATTTGGACCAAAATTAAATTTTAAGAAAATTCAGACAAAAATATATGTTAAGAATTTGTCATTGAAATGAAAATAATCAATAAGATCCATAATGTTCTAAAATTAATTTGTCTTTGAAATGAAAATAATCAATAAGGTTCATATTCATCCAACGCAAGAAAGATCTAGCCTAGCATGTTTTTAAAAAAATTACACCAAAACAATAAAAATAAAAAACAAACAAAAAAATAAAAATAAAAATAGAAAATCATCACCTGAAAAGTATAACTACAAGAAAGAGGTGTGAAATCTTTCTTTCCTTGATCTTCAATTTCAAACTTTATTTCTTCATGATCTTGATGTTTCTTGCCATCAAATCGTTGCCATACTCGTTCCACTCCTCCAAATTATGGTAAATTGGCACCTCTTAGTTGTGAGATTTGTATGATATGATCGATGTAAGAGAGGTCCCCCAATGTTTTTCCCTTGTTCTACACTTGAGGGGGATGGAATTAGGTCGTTCAATTTGATTTTCAAAAGTGTTTCAGTTGAATAAAGAAAATTGTATGTATGCTAAGGTTTCCTCATGTGATTGCATAGGCCTTTGTTGCGATGGCAATAACCTAAAAGGGTTGCGATCGCACTCTTTAAGTTTCCCCGATATCAATTTTGGTCCCCGAAGTTGCTCCTTTGTCCATCTTGAGTCCTTTCTTTGTGCAATTCTTTGTCTTCAAATCTCATCCAATTGATCCTATGTAATCTTCAACATTTATTCCTTGGCCCAAATTGATTTTTGAATATTTACAATTTAGTCCCTAAACTTTGAAAATCTTTATTTCCATCAATTTTCGTTTATTTCTTCCAAATTTACTTGCAATCATTAAGTTTTACCAACAACCAACATATAAATTAGATTAAACTATAATTCACAAAATTACTCCCAAACGTCCATATTAAATTGCCTAGATAAGTGCATAAAATATGCTTATCGGTATTTAATTTTACATTTTGGTGTTTTATTGATTTCATTGTAAGAAGTCCAAGGTTCCTAGCGTCTTTCAAATTCTTTATAGTTAGAGATTGAGAAAAAGAAGTAGAGGATAAAACATCTTGAATTTTGTTTTGGGATTGGTTTAGTTTTATTTTTTATAATTATTTCTATGTTGTATATTACTTTTCTACGTAAATTAAAATTACTATCAATATATCTTTGCCTATTTGATGATATTAAGAACAACGTTAACTTCCTCATGAAGTTATTCAATTTTGGGTTTTGCTAGAGTGTCACTCAAGGGGACACATGTGGCGCCCCCTATTGGATGGGCGTTTGTCAGCACTCACACCCAGCCAATAGGGGGTGTCACATTCGTCCCTTGTTCTTCCAGGGCAAACATGATCCTAGACAAATAGTTAAATCCTTCAATTTTTTAGTAAGACAAAATTGAAAAGCGGTGCTGGTCGATAACTCTTTCACTATCGACCCTGAATAGGAAAGTTGAAAATGAATGTAATATTCTAGTCCCAATATATCAATGTGTTTTCAGATTTCCACATCATGGTCTTATGTAGATCCAATTCGATATCACTTAGATTGGTGTTATAGTGCCAATGATGTTAAATATAATTATTTTTTAATTTAATTTGAATAAAAAATGATATATTGATAGCTCGATTTACCATTTTTTTAATTTGAAGCTTTAATTGAGGTTAATTAAACTTGAAAATTGTTTTTGCTTACTTAATTATTTTCTTAATTTTTATTAAAATGTTAATTCTTAGCTGGGTTTATCTTATTGGTTAAAAGTTTTTATGGCCTTTTTATGTCATAATTCTTTTTATTTGCTCACTGCTGTAGATCATGTTCTCTTTTTAATCACCAATGCTCTGTGAATTTCTTAAGATCAATTGTAAACGTTTTACGGAAAAATTACATCGGTGGTCCTCAATTCATGTGAAATCTGATCTAACTCTTGTTCCGGTGGCAACCGGTTTGCATTGATTTAATACTAACAAGTCGAGTTTTATTGAATGAAAAAATGATTGTACTCTTATTTTTAGTAAAAATGGAAAACAAAAAACACCTACATGGAATGCGAGAATTAAATATGTTGGTGTCCAAACTCGCAAAACTAGCTCAAACATCCATTAATTTAAGAATGAGAGCTTGTGAATATTCAATAGTCACTTCAAAAAGAACGGACTAAAAGATCACCAAGTCAACTTGACCTATCAACTCGACATATGACATGTCAACTCGGCCATACCTCGCCATCATTTCGAAAACATCATCATTGTTTTGCCGTCACTTGTGCCTCATCCATGACGTCATTACCTTCCATTTGACTTGGGAGTTATCGACTTAAAGCCTATAAGGGTGTTTAAATCATAGTGCCCTAAAGTCATCAAATTTGGGAGTTATCAGTCTAAAGCTTGTTACATGGATCATTTAGAAAATTTAAGGGAGAAAATACAAAAATAATACAAAAAAATAAAAAAAAATACATTTGAAAATAATAAAAAATAAAAAAGCAAGTGCATAAAAAAAA
>CAIGRH010242695.1:3799-16320 GCA_903798295.1 Fraxinus nigra | reverse complement strand
GTCGTGTACAGCGCGCCTAGGCACGCCTAGGTGGGAAAAATTCGGCCTCCAAGGGGAAAGCGCGCTTAGGTACACTTAGTCATGCATTAAGCGGTATTAGCCTCAAATAATAGGTGCGCTTTTTAGAACAGAGTATGTTTGTGACCTGAACTTCATATTTGTGACCAGGCACATCTGATTGTGACCTAATACATCTTTATCTTTGTTTTATGTGACTTGTTGTTTACATGACTTTGATCGTTAATTACGGGTTTCTCCTGTAAATGAGGCAACATTTTTAGTTACTTGTGAAAGTACATCTTTCATTGTTGATATAGAACAACGTACTTGCACATGCAGGAGGCTTCATGTAGATCAACTACCATGTCCACATACATTGGCTGTCATTGCAAGTATGAAGATGAAACCATATCATTTATGTTCATACTATTACACAAGAAAAGCATACCAGAATACTTACCAAGGAAGCATTTTCCCTGTTGGAAATCTAATTGAATGGATAGTGCCCAAAGATTTACATGATAATGTTGTATTAGCACCTAATCAAAAGAGAGGTTGTGGAAGTCCTATCGAAAAGAGAGTCAGATCAGGATGTGAAGCAAGCATAACTATCAAATGCGGATGATGTGGTGAAAGTAGTCACAATCTCAGAACTTGCACCAACTTGGTTCCATTAAGTCAAAGTCAATCGAAAAACAAAGGAACGAAAAGGAAGGCAAACGATGATAGATAATGACCATAATTCGATGAATTGATTCTTTTCTCATTAAATTTTCATTTGTAATGTCTTAACGAACAGATATATTCATTCAGACAACATATTTCTTTATTTTGTTACAAATGCTATGACCATTGAACAACTATTGCATCGGTTACCATTTGAAAACATACCTCTGACATTTGGTTTGCTCATTATACAAAAACCTATGACCGGTGACCATTGACAATCCTGCGACCATTGAAAAAAATCTGGGACATGTGCACAAAACCCCGTGACTTATGCTATGACCATTTAAAATTAATATGTGACTGTTAACAAAAGTAGGATATATGTGCCTTATCATGTTATCTTTCATTACACACAATAATGTAATCTGTGACATGTGTTGTGACCTTTATATTCATAATCTGTGAGCATTAATAATATTACACAACAATATGTGACCTGCGATGTGATCATTATGAAAACTCCCAGACCGGTGTACAATAATATATGACCTGCGACCAATGTAAAAGTAATACGTAACTTTAAATAGTAAGTTGTGACCATGATTTTATGTTCAGACAAGAACAAATAAAAGATCTGATTAATTGCCGGTGCTTTACATCACAAGTCAAACAGAGTAAAAGCCCAATTAATAACTACAAAATATACTTCAGTTTCCTATCTATTACATGTTCATATTTAATATCCAGACTGCATTTCAACCGTCACTCTACGACAATACTTGCTCTTCCAGTTTGCTATGCCTTTTTGATTTTCCGATGTTTGAATAGCAAGGATGCTATATCCAGTCATGCTCTACCCACATCAAATTTCATCAACATTGATCCTATGTCGTTATATAGCATGTATTGAGCATATTTCATCGCGTATATGCCACAATCATGTCTGAAAAGGAAACAAAAGAATATTAATATATAACTCTAAGAAATAATGGTAGTACTTTTAATGTGGATGTCACAAACTTACCCATTTTTCTGTTGCGGAAGTGAGAAATCAAGCTTCACCTCTAATTCAACCAAAATTTTCCAGATTCCAATTGCCTTCATGAGGGGTGGTATAATTTTCACAAATGGTTCAATTCCAATCAGGACCTTGACATTAGTGTATGTTTTCCTGGAAGAATTGAATATAAGTAACATTCGCTTATTTATGTTGAGCACTACAAGCATCCAATGTACTTTATTGGTAGGCAGTATTGGCAAAAACACAAGGTTCACATCAGCCTAGGGAATGCTCAACGAGATGCGTACACCTGTAATGTCGTCAATTAGTCGTGAATCGGTGGCAATCACACTTGGATCTTGCTTGAACGTTTCATATATGTTCTTGAGCTTGGCTTGAAAACAACGAATTAATTGTTGTAGCACTGTAATTCACATTTAGCCCATTCTTGCTAACTGACAAATGTAGTAGAAGCACACGTCCATATGCCATTACAATGCAAGGAGAATGAAAAATTCAAAGAGTTATACAACTGAAGCAACAATGATGTCTAAACTAAAATAGACAAATGACATGTGAAGAATGTCAAGTATCTTGGTGGATTTAATTCATATAACTTGTGAACTATAAATACAAATTCTATGACCTATAAATACTGATATGTGACCATATAAATATAACATGTGACATATAAATATTGAAATGTGACCATATAATTAATGATGTGTGACCAAAAATACAAACTCTGTGACCTATATATTCTATTATGTGACTATACGAATGGAACTTATGACCTACCAATACATGTGACATTTCAGATATGTACATATATTAAGCAATGTACCAAACTACTCAAGGACACCTCTCTCGATACAAGTTCATACCACCAGGTTTTATTTCCCACAAGGAATTGACCAACTACAAAAGGTGGTTTAATGGGATCATCTTTATCATTAAACTTATTCCTGCAAATGAAAATAAATTCATTGGAAATGCAGTAACAATTGATACTAAACCACACATCAGATAATAGTTGACATTCATACTTATTCTAGGGTTTTATCCTCTTTGGAACCATTTCTGAAAATCGGCAATATCAGAATCATCTGCATTCTCACTTTAATTTTGGAAGACAACTACATTTCCTTGAGACTTTATTTATTTCCCTTCTATGCCAACATATGGAGACTGTAGTGCTTTAGTCGGCCTGGGAGCCTTCTTAATTGACAATCCGAATTTTGGTGGAGGAACGGGTAATTCCTAAAAACGAAAATTGAAATCAAACGAGTAAAACAATTGTATTTATACCATACAGATACGGTGTGACCTGTGACCATTGAAAAAATCTGGGACAAGTGCACAAAATCACGTGACTTGTGTTGTGACCATTTAAAATCAACATGTGACTATTAACAAAAGCATGAGATATGTGTCTTATCATGTTATCTATCATTACCCACAACAATGTAATTTGTGACCTGTGCTGTGACCTTTAAATTCATAATCTGTTGCCATTAACAATATTACACAACAATCTGTGACTTGCGCTGTGACCATTATGAAAACTCCCAGACAAGGTGATTTCCATGATGAAGAAATGTGACATTAATAATTGGTAATACCTCATTCGTAACAAAGTCTGTTTCCTTCAAAACATTGGAAATGACAGAGTCAACATGCACTTGCAATTCTTTGGACTTCATTGCTTCTATCTGGGTTGCTTGTGTATGTCCAATACCCAAATCGAGTTGCTGACCGAAAGGGGAAAGTTCATCGGCAGGATCCATCTTACGCTTTCCTTTCACATCAACTATTTTTCCACCTGAAAAGTAAAATGATAATTGAATGTAAATTTTTAAATAAGAACGAATTTCGGAAGTCAACCGTTATAGCAATCACTTACTTGGTCTAAAGGATTAGAATCTCCCATAACATTTACCACAGATTTCTCTCTAAACTGGAAATCAACGCTATAACAAATTCGGATACAAATTGCATATTCGATTTGATGTCCAACAAATTCGTACATATTTCACCTTGTATTTGCACAATAATGTTCATTTTCTTCTGTTGATCAGACTTCAACGTGGACATTTGTGACTTCATCTCATCAAGCTGTTGATTCAGCAATTGATTCTTGGACTAGAGTTCAGAGATTTGTCCACTAAACTGTTTTCTCAATTCATCAACCACCTGCATCACATGATCACCTATAATCAGCTCCAATTTGATTGTGGAAAACACTAATAACATAACTGTAACTGATTCAAAGTATCCTAAAAACTATGATCTGTAACTTGTGAACTGTGACCTGATCATGTTAATCAAGCAGCATGTGATACAATAACATTAAACCAATTACTTACATCATTCGATGGAGGCCCAGCTCAACGAGGTGTACGCGGATTACTTGCGTAACCAGAACGACCCTCCCAAATGGAGAATTACCGTAGGATGATGTCCCCTGCCATCTGGGTAGAGTGTCCGCAAAATCGTCATCATCAACTTCAATATCGGCATGTCCAATTCTACCATCAGTTATAATGAGAAGAGGTGTGGATGGTTTTACACCAGAAGAACATGGCTTCTTGCTTGTATTAGTTTGGTAAACCGATCTATTCATACTTCTGCCCTTTCTTTCCTCCACACATGAAAGTCTTGGTTGGATAGGTTTGATATATATCACTTCGGACATGTATGGCATTTCCATTTCAGTGTCAGCGGGTTCAAATCATATATTTTCAACTGTCATTCCAAATGCATTGAAATATGTAATGTCAGAAATGCTACAATCCACAAATCATCAATACGAATGTTGACCTGTAATACTAATTGGGTGTACATTGAGAACATTAAACCTTTGACATTTGTGATGTGAGATGATCCTATACAGGTTGCAATAATATGTCTGTGACCTATATGTGTGATCTGTGACTCAATGAAAATGACATGTGACCTATAGTGTATCATCTGTGACTTAATGAAAATGAGTTGTGACATATTTGCTGTGATATTTATTTAGAATATGTACACGTGATATGCAAATTTGTATTGTATATACACACTTAACATCCGGGTTCGAGAAGTAATCGGGTCCTTCAAGCTTGGAAGCCGATAGGTGATCATCTGTCGTCCAATTCCTTACCCGAGGGTAATCTTTTGAAATCCTTTTGGCTATAGATCCATCGAGACTAGGAAACGTCTCATATATCCATACTTGAAACACTATCAAAAGATCTTTTAATCTATAATGGGTTGTTCTCTTACTCAACCCCTCCCTAAGTGAACTGATAAGCGTGTCAAACAGTAAGTTACCCCAGGAGAACATGTTCATTTCATTAAAATCTTCAACTAGAACAAACAAGTAGTGTTCCACAACTTTCTTGTAATCTCTGGGAAGTAACTATGAAGTGATGAAGTACAATGCACCGAGCATAGAAACATCTTCATCTAGAATGTCGCCGCATCAATATATGCCTCCCTGATATCTTCATGTGTCACAACCTTGAACTTACTGAAATATTTATCTTTCAAACGGGACGGAATCTTCTCCAGTCTGCTCGTATCACCATTCCCAAAATATCTAAGTCCGGACACTAAACAAAACTCTGGAAGCGAGAATCTAACAAATCGCCCTTCTATATTGAATCACATTTCGTCTGCATTTGGTTGTCGAACCTGCCTCAGGAGGAAATAATAGATCAACTGCGGCTGAACGACAATTTCATCGCACTCGAGAAAGTGGCCAAAACATGTAGTACGAAACAATATTCCTCTGTGTCTCCGTCAGATTTATTTTAACCTTTGACAACATGCCCTTCGTGTTAATAACAGTAATTTTTCCAGGAAATCAACTTTTCTCTGGTATTACAAAAATCCAAACCTGCATAAAGATCACCAAAAAACGTATTAATTCAAAAATCTAAAAAAAAAACACGTATGGTCACAGCGTGCACACATGCATATTGGTCACACACAAAATTTGGTCACAAACATTATTTTTTTCATTACACAATTCATAAATCAAACAAAGCAAAGATGATTGTTTATGGGTCACAATACGGAGTACCAATATGCATTTAACTCACAAAACACAAATTGAATATAGCACAAGTCACAAAGAACGTATTAATTCAAAAATCAAACAAAGAAAACCCCTTGTATGGTCACAAACTCCGCACATGCATACTGGTCACTGAAAAGATTTTTGGTCACACACAATTTTGTAGGTCACAAACATTATTATTTTTTCCATTCCAGAATTCATAAATCAAACAAAGTAAATATCATTGTTTATGGGTCACAATACATAATACTAATATGAATTGAACTCATACATTACAAATTGAATATATCATAAGTCCCAAATGTATAATACACCATCAATACACGTTACCCATCACTTTTAGGGTTTGAACATATGATTCAATTGAAAAACAAAACTGAAAATATCTCAAATACCTTCTTCTTCGACTTGTTTTTGACAAATCAATTCTATTTTTATCTTTTAGATGATAAATCATCATGAACCTCCTCTAACTTTCTTTTACCTTTTCTATCTGGTGCCTCAACTACATTTAACCCTCTATCTGCACTCCTTGTACGAGCCATTTGGGTTTGGGTTTGAGATGTATAGATTTCGAGTTTTGAGTGTAGAATATATGGCTTTTACGGAGTGAAAATAGTTACAGTTTACGTTGTGATTTTATGGTGTGACAATAGTGGAAATTTCACCGGAGAAGGAACGGCGAAGATGAAGATGCTTTGCAGTCGTGACATCGTGGGCCTGTGAAGAAAGAAGAGGAGAAGTGTGTTGAGGTTTCGAAAAATATGGAAGTTAAAAAATATCTGACTTTTGAAAAATAAAACTTAAAATCTGATTTTAGAATATAGATCTTGAAAAGTAGGGAATGGTGTAATTTCCACATTTTCAAATCTCAAGTGATAACTAAATAATTAAATATATTTTATTAATTAAATATATTAAGGTCACAATTATATAATCAATTGTCAAATACATACTTATAGGTCAAGAATTATTTATAGATGATGAATTAAAAATATTATAGGTCTCAAAATTTATTTATTGATCATAAATCACAAATTTTATAAATCATGACTTATTTAATGATCACAGATTTTCATATTAGTTGGTTACAAATTATTTTTCAATTACAAATTATTGAATTTTTAGGTTACAAATAATTAAATAGTTGGTCACATGCGCCAAACACTTCGGACCCACCCTTAATTCCAATCCACTACTAGTTGGTTGGTCACAAACACTCTTCATCCCACTTTATCATGCCACCCTCTGTAACAACCACCATTGATAACACCAACACGCACATCACAATAGCACCATCAACACAACCGCCATCGCTAGCAAAAACCACATCTCCAAATAACTCTCAAACAGACTCGAATCCCGAATTTGAGCTGGTAACCCATCTCGAACTCAGACCTGATGAATCGGTCAACATCATCTGCCCTTCTTATCTTCGTAAATGACTCTCTAGTTTGGATTTGTCCACCATCGACATTGTCGCTTCTTTCTCAACGGAGCTCCATCGTTGCTAGTCATCTCCACTTCAAATGCCAAGCTACCTATAGCATCCACTATTGCCTTCACCTCCATAAACTCTCTCTAATGTCCACCATGACCCCGGCATTGGGTAGGGGTAGAGAATGTCATTTTGAGCTCGATGGTGGTCTCCGACATTGGGTATAGAGGTGTTGGAGTTGTGAGTTAGGTGGAGAGAGTGAGAAGAGAAAAGATTGAAAGAAATGAATTTAGGGTTTGAGATTAAATTGGATTGGGATGATGTTGGATAAAATTTATATTGTTATTAGTGTTAATAGTTAAATAATAACCCGATATATGATTAAATAAACTTATTATCTGATTTTTGAACTATCATCTTGAAAATTTTAGTCCAGTGTAATTTCCAGATTACATTATGAAGTGATTTGTAATCGTAGTGGCTTTCTGTTTTCCATTTAAGTTCTACCGCCTCTAACTCTGATCACTTTTGCGACCCATTTATTTATTTATATTTAAACTTTAATGTGCTTCCTCATGTGTCGATTGATTTTATTTGTTATAAATTGTTTGATACTTTCATATATGGATAACGACAGAATTTAAATTTGGGAACTCTACTTGACATGGTTTTCAACTTTCATACATGATTTTTGTTAAGTTTCATTATATTGGCATGACTGTAGACGAAATTAATATTAATAAAAGAGTTATAAAAGTCAAGGAGTCTATTAGAATGTTGTATAGATGAAATATGAATATTTAGATTCGAGTGTGGAACGAGGAAAAGTCATTGGAATTACGCTAGCATGCTGTCAAGTTGATGTCGAAACGTCCAAAATAGAATAAATGTTGTTCGTCTATCACTTGCTTTGTATTAGCCTAACGCTCGACGACAGTAATATCCGAAAAATCCTAATTCGCGATTTTAAATAGTTCTATTTATCCTATACTACCCCCCAATACTTCTCTACTATAAATACACAAGCCCTACTTCTTAAAGATTGTAGTATTTTATATTATTCTACCTAAAGAACATATTTTGAAGATCCTATAACGAATCTAACATTTGAGATCAATCAACCACACCTTGGAGAAAACATCAATTAAAATTATCAAAACACCCACTTCTTAAATATGTATTAGAGAGTGTTAAGAATTCAAAAAGGCGATTACGAGTCCAAGAAGAGGACAAGAACGAGGCGTTCTTGGTGATTTAGAGGAGATAGATAATTCAAAATGGTAAAGAGTTGGTGTGAGGAATACGTAGTCCATGAGGGCCTTGGAGATTACAAGAAGTAGGTCGGCGAGTCTAGAAGGTTGTCTAATATGGATCATACTATAAATCTTTGTCTATAGTGAATTTTATTAGCTTGGTCCAGAGTTTTTATCCAGTAAGGGGTTTCTCCGTCATCAATTCTGTGGTGTTATTTACTTTTATGCAATATATTAACTGCAATAATTCAACTTAGAATAGTATTGCATGTGAATTCATTTGGATATAATTAATAATTGTGGCTTGTTGCACTTATTAATTGGTAAATCTAAATTCTGCATAAAACACATGTTCATCCCCCTTCAGGTGTTAGTTAGGCTGAACTCGTTATTTTCAATTTTCGACATTTTCTTAATTTTCCATTATAGTTGCAAGTCTAATGAAAAAAACCATCCTCATCTTTGTTATAGTCATGTAAATGTGTCGTACTTCATTTTTCTACAGTTCAAGTAAGGTAGTAAAAGAATAATGTTATTTATACATAATGGAGTTATATAATAGTTTATATACAGACGATGCGTCAAAAAGAGAGTGATGAAATTTCTTATTTTTTTAATTATTTGGTTGAATAAATTGTGACTCAATTAGATCTCATTACATCATATATATGCAAACCAATATACAAATCATTAGGTACATATAGCACAATCGAGTGGTAAAATCTAATTGTATAAAGTTGAACGTGTAAAGTCTAGTTTAACATAAAACTAGACATTTTTTTATCACAAGGGATTGATTGTGTAGAGGGCAATCATGTTATTATTTAAATTTAGTCTCCGATTATTTCAAGTATTCCTTTGCTTAATGATACTAGTTTCAACAAGAAATGCAACCAATATTTATAAGGTTAAATTTATTAAATTTCATTGATGGGGTTGGTGAGCACTTTTAAAATAAATGGAGTAGGCCATTGAAAAAGAAAAATGAAAAAAAAAATGCTTGGATAAGGTGAGCGATAGGAGTTGGAGTATTTAGATTTGATATGAATGTAATGCGATTTTATGCCTAATAACTTTATTGTTGAAATTATATAGTGTGCATCCTTTTAAGCTTTGAGTGTTACTTGGAAAACAAAGTCCAAGGTTCAGCATCAAATTTGCTATAGACGTCACATATTGGAGCTTTCAGTTAAGCACAATTCGTTGAATTAAGAAAATAAACATGACATATTGGGATCAATTTCTTAATTCTGAAAAGTTGAGGGATAATTCTTTAAACTTTTGGTCCTTGTGGTGTTATTTTATCAACCGTGCTATATGTGCAGTCTCAGTGACATAAGTTTTTTTTTTTTAACAAACAACACACGACGACGACATTTGATCCGAAGTTGCACAAACAAACAAACCATAACCTGTAAAAGAGTTGTAAACAATTCTCCTGTACCAAATGAATTGTTCTTATTTTATGTCATTCCTGATTGCTAGAAAATATTTCTTGTAATTAACTATTTATATTGAAAATTACGTAGTTTACTAACTAAATTCGACCTTACGTGCGGAATTATACTAATTAAAGCAACAAGTCACTTTTAATTAGTTTCTAGATAGTTAAACAAATAATTCAATTATCTTAAGTTGAATTACCGCAGTTTGTAATAAGAAAACAATAAATAACACAAAGTTTGATGACGAAGAAACCAAACTGGGTAAAAACTCCGGGACCAAGTCAGTTACCTCCACTATAAACAATGTGAGTTACAATTCGTTTCCAGTTTAGCAAATTCAACTAGTTCCTGCTGTTGTGATTCTTGTAATCTCCAAGATCTGTTGTTCCTCCAGACTCACGATCTGCTACCGTAGATACTATCTATCCAACCTGCTAGATCTCCTGACCAATCTCCTGTAGCTTCCAAGATCCGTTGTCTCTTTCCAGACTCACAATCTTCTACACACGTCTCTTTCAATTAGATACCCAAGAATCACATATTCCTGTTCTTTTTCCTACGCTTGTAGTCCAACCTCTCTCAACCTCTAGAAGCTTCTGAAATCCAACTGAGAAAGTACATTCCTCAAAATGTTAAGGAAGTCGGATGTTTTGAATTCACGAACCTTAATGTTTTCCCAAAACTTGGTTTTCGAATCTCAAGAATGATATGGATGAATCACCAAATAATTATGCTCTTTGATCTCTAAAAAATGATGTGTATGTGTTAATCAATGAAAGCACAATGAAGCAACCTCCCAAAATTTGTCTCAGACATCTGTATTTATAGTGGGACATTTTGGTGTTATGGGCCGTGTAAAACTCTTCAAAATCGCAAATTAGGTCTGGCCGCATAAATATGTCGCTCGAGCAACGCCTGTGCGATAAGCAGGCGATAGCAATTCTGTTTCTGTCGCTCGAGCGGTGGCCAGGCGTGAAGCTAGTGAGATTTCAATGCCGCTTTTTCCTTGTTTTCAAACTCGAACTCAAACCCTAAGCTACCTAACTCAACTATACAAAATTGCATCCAACTCCTTGACTTTTTACAAGTATTCAAATAAGACTCTTTTGTTCACAAACATGTCAATTACAACATTAGACCTAACATATATAATATTTTACATAATGATAATGTGTCAAAATATAAGTGGAGAAGTTATTTGATTGATTAGATTTTGATCCAATTAAATCTCGTCACATGTTAGTNGATAGCAATTCTGTTTCTGTCGCTCGAGCGGTGGCCAGGCGTGAAGCTAGTGAGATTTCAATGCCGCTTTTTCCTTGTTTTCAAACTCGAACTCAAACCCTAAGCTACCTAACTCAACTATACAAAATTGCATCCAACTCCTTGACTTTTTACAAGTATTCAAATAAGACTCTTTTGTTCACAAACATGTCAATTACAACATTAGACCTAACATATATAATATTTTACATAATGATAATGTGTCAAAATATAAGTGGAGAAGTTATTTGATTGATTAGATTTTGATCCAATTAAATCTCGTCACATGTTAGTAAGCAATTAGATCTTTGGATCGAAATCTCAGTTCCATATCGTACAGAGATGGGTCAACATTTAGCTTGTTTTGTAATCACGATACATTCCCGCATATGTTGTACTCTTCGTTATGGAAATTGGAGTACCACCACGTCTATTGTGTTTCCATCTCCATACCATTGGTCTTTTTCATCCAATTCGAAGTCACCAAAGTAACAAACTGGCATTACAACCATATCTGCAAGAAAAAACATAATTTTCTTAAGAAAATACATAGTCGAAGACTCGATTTTTAATAGGATTTTTTTTTTAAAAGCTGAAACAGTTGAACAGAGTTTTTTAAGAAAAAATATAGTCGAAAATTTGAATTTTAACAATAATTTAAAAAAAGGCGAAACAACCATAATAATAGTTTGTTAAAAGCCAAATAGCCGATTGTTTAACAGCTGTTAACAACCGGCCAAACAGTCGGCCAATTGTTAACTGTCGGTCAAACAATCGGTCGGCTATTTCTCATTAGATTCATTTTGTCCTAAAATGCATATGAATTTTTTTATCGTTCTTGTTTAAAAAAATTATAGATATGTTAAAAAAAATTATCTATATTAACTATCTATGTCGAAATAAATTTATTGATTAAAATGTATACTGATTTAACAAAAACGAAATTAAACATTCATAAATATATTTACTGATTCGAAGTAATTGATATAAAAAATTTAACGTTTGATAAATTTTTTGGATTTTAATGTTGAAGCAGGTGAAAGATGAGGGAGTTTTTATCTGTGTTGAAATAAACGGATAACAAAAATAAGTTGATTTTGAAATTTTAATTAGGGAGTGTTTGATTTTTATTTGTTAACTAAAAGAGTAGTATTGTCTGTTTAACATAACCATATTTTGTAATTGTTTTAGACACTTGAGGGCATTTTTATCTTTTGAACTCAAATAGGCCAATGTGGATACAATAAGGGCTTGTTTGATAAGTTAGATTTTCCATGAATTCATTTTCTTGGTTTAGGGTCACGCGTGTCATTTTCCTTGATTTTGTAGAAAAGCAATTCGCACCATTTTGGTGGGAAATGGCTTTCTAGGTTTTTTTTTTTTTTTT
>CAIGRH010242675.1:0-10121 GCA_903798295.1 Fraxinus nigra | reverse complement strand
TCTGCCCGGCGTCAGTTGGTATCAAAATAGTGCATATCGCATCGTATCTCTCACACCTCTCGAAGAATACAACAATCAGATTTTTATGACTCAAGGAGCAAAAAGTTACAAAAGTCATGCAATAATAGACAACAACACTATGCTAACAGTAGATCTTAATAAAAACGCATTTAGACTCCAGAGGTGCAAATAAGTACTTTTCAACTTTCAAGTATCTCCCCAATGTTACCAAATCTATGGGCAAATAATTGAAAATAAAACTACCACAGATATGTTATTGAGCCTCCTTTCAGAATAAGAGCTCTTCTACAGGCAGAAGCATTAGAGCATAAGACTTCCTAATGATCCACAAATTGGGCATGAATATCAATACTTTACATTGTGTCCCATGTTCTCGTGAACTTTTTCAGCAAAGTTACATATGCAAATCTCTAAAGTTACTGCCATCGGTAAATAACTAAATATGTTTCATGCTTCAGACTCCTACCCCATCACGTTTCACATAAATACTAACATAACACTGCCTTCAGGTTTCAGAAATCTCATAGAAGCTCACTTTTATACAAGTACATATAATGCTTGAAAACTTAGTAAAGCTTCTTACAAGCTACAAATATAGAGTAATGCTATGTACAAACAATTTGAGAACAATAATAGTCATTTCTGGCATGTTGGTTAAATAAATTTTCTCTAAGCAAATGCAAACTTAAGAGAGTTCAAAGATAATCGACCAATACAATAGAAGCACATCATGACACAAACATGGATATATATAGAAATGCAAATGCAAAGTCATAAAAATAAACACTGTTTATATCATGTGAACGTCTAATTATCATCTGAAATTAAAGTACTAATGTTATTTGACTTATTCAAATATATAGAAAAAGATTAAACTATTCTCCAACTCATTAGCAATTTATGCACATTTCAAAGAAACAAGTCAGTTGAAAAAACAAAAAGGTCAAGCATGAAACCGTGATTACTCAAAACCGAGCTTTTGTTGTGACATAAGAACTGGGTACGACAAGTTCAGCTTGTTGCCATGAGGAATAAAATGCAGAAGCTACAATTAATGACACAGACAATAAGATAGTTAGGTACTGGTCTTTTTTAAATTTACAAATACTACACAAAGAAGAAGCACAAAAAAAGGACAAGAAATTTACTCCAAAACAGGTCCTTTCTCCAAGTTAAGTTATTACTTAGAACTTAAGTTGGTGAAGACATACTCAGCTCAATAACTTAAACCTTATATTACTTTAGGCCAAGAAGAAATTTCGCCACAAGTTCGGGTTTTAACAAGTCCCTTAAATATCTTCCAGAAGATCTAAAACAATTCTAAACAATTACTCCCTGAAATACATACAAAACTACATCTTAACAATGAACTCATCATTCTGCTCAGTTGCAAATCACTTGAATAATCTAATCCAGCCATATATTTACAAAAAAATGTCATAAGTTATATTCTCAAGCTAAATTATGTTGGGCTACTTTGAAAACAATATAAATATGATCGCCGATATAACGCAGGTTAAATATCAAATGTAAATAATATTTCAATATCAAATCTCAAACTAGTAAAAAAAAAAAACAGCAGATAGACCATATACTCCCCAATCTATATCTTATTATTTCTCGAAATAGTACAAAAATTCAGCCCTTACAGACCCTCCAATCTAAACCAAATCTATAAAAATCTCTTCTTTTTTAACATTAAAGTTCCTCACACACCGACATATATAATTATGACAAAATTGGAACCTGAAACATTTCAAGCTACGGCTACTGGCTGCTG
Organism: Fraxinus nigra; assembly: GCA_903798295.1. NCBI lineage: Eukaryota > Viridiplantae > Streptophyta > Magnoliopsida > Lamiales > Oleaceae > Fraxinus > Fraxinus nigra. The sequence goes on along the minus strand of CAIGRH010242675.1, from coordinate 8,320 downwards.
CTTCTCGGGTTCAATTTTTTTCTTGGACTCCTGAAAGTCCTCGATGTTGTAGATGACCGTAATATACAAAGAACAGCTAGGGCACCGCGCAATTTCCTCGCCGATCCGCAAATCCTCTTTGGTTATCTGGAAAAGATCGCCGCAAGGACACGGGTATGTAAAAGCTTGCAATTCCCCGTTCCACTCCATGTCCTCGATCTCCACGTCGTCGTACGACATCGTTCGGAGTACTTCTACGGTTTTCTCCCTTCCTTTTTCTTTTTCTCGCCGCCTGGATTGCGGACTAGGGTTTTGCCGGTTAGGAGAAACGAGGTCAAATTACTAGTTAATTGTTCCAATCGTCAATGAATTTACGTGTATATCTTCAATTGCTCAAATTTGAGATGTCCCGTTAAATTTTGAAAAAACGTGCGACGGAATGTACCGTCCCATCACGCTGTTAAACATAGATGGTCGAATTTTGGTTATTAAGTTTTGAAAAACGTCTTCAATTACTCGTTAAACTTTGAAAAATATTTTTTACTACTCACTGAATTTTAAAGTGGTCGAATTTTGGTAGCTAACTTTGAGATGATCGAATTTTGGCCACTTAATTTTGAGATAATCAGATTTTGGCACTAAACTTTAAAAAATACTTCGGTTTCTCATTAAACTTTAAAAAAAGTCTTCTATTGCTCACTAAACTTTAACATGATTTAATTTTGACCACTAGATTTTAAAAATGTCTGTTATTACTCCGGTTATAATTTGAATTTAATTTAATTCTAATAACAAATTTATTCCATGTTTGATATGAATTAAAATCTAGATTTTTATAAATTCAGAGTCAACTATTAATTTTAATCACAATTTATGAGACTCACGACTTTTAAATAACACATGTTATCAACTTTTATCAAAATCTGCTAAAAATCCCAACCAAATAAGGACTTATTGTGTATTTCGTTGTAAAATTCAAATATTAAAAATTAATTTAATTTTAATAACAAATTTATTGTGTATTTCATTGCAATTGATGGTCACTTCCTTTACACAACTTTGAAAGTTGTCTATCATGATATTTTAATTTTACGATGACTTATAAAATAAATTTATTATTAAAATTAAATTAAACCTGAATTTTAATATTTGAATTTACGACGAAATACACAATAGTTAGAATTAAATTATATTCAAATTTTAATAACGAGTTTTAATGAAATTCAAATTTATTGTGAAGAATATAAGACATTTTTCAAATTTTAGTAACAAAAATTCGACCATCTCAAGGTTTAGCGACCAAAATTCAACCACCTCAAAGTTCGGTGAATGAGTAATAGAAGACGTTTTTCAAAATTTAGTGGACAATCAAAAATGTTTTTTCAAAATTTAGTAGTCAAAATTTGACCGTCTCAAAGTTTAACGACGTGACAGGACGTCACATGTGCATTCCGTCAGTCAAGTCACCAATTCTGTTAGACATTTTAAACAGAAGTTACACCATCAAGTAACGTCCAACATTATTCAAAGTTCGATGATCAAAATTCGACATTCTAAACTTTAGTGAGCATTTAAAAGATATAGACATAAATTCGATGATCATTAGATCAATTAACTCTCAAATTATAGACCAATTTGACCGATGAAATTTCTTGCCTAAAATTAAAGCTTTTTATTTTTTACTTTTGCTACGTATAAACTCTATATCTATATTTTTAAATTTTATTAATTATATGGTATAATATTGCAACATCTAAATTCTTGATTTTCAACTCATCCGCCATATCACTGCACAGATTTTCTCTACATAGGAGAGAATATCATCTAAGGTGTAAATTAAAATGTACGTCTAGTTTAATTCATATTGCAACATTGACATAGGAGAAAAGTTCTAATATAATTTACAACCTTGAAATATATAGGAAAAATTCAACAATCATTTTGAATTCAATTTGATGACACTAGCAAATCGAGTTGCAGGCTTCAAGCCTACAATTGTCGATGTGAGCCATCCAAGTCCAGGTGCTTATGAGCTAGCTTACACGCAAGCTGGCTCACGAGTCCAAGTGTGGGCTTGAGCTTGGTTAAATCAAAATGCAAGCTGCCTACACGATTCAGCTCGCACCATTGCTAGGGTTATGGGATGCGGCAAGCAGGAAGAGGTTTGAGAGGTGGTGGGATCACAGAGGAAAATAAGTGATTTGATTTATTTTTATTTTTTTCTTTTCTATTCTTCTAAATTAGTTTCTTTCCATTTTCTTGGATAATTAACACAAGACGTTCTTATCTTTAACTATTATCATGCAAAACATCTTTATCTTTCATTTTTGACATTTTCATCATTAATTACACATTTGGTTAGACAAAAAGTCATTTATATCAATTTCCATCCAATTTTTTATTTAAGTGAAGGGTATTTTTGTCTTGAGACTTTCTCCTCTCTTCCTCATTTAAATTCTTTTTTCCACTTCCACTAACAAAATCAGTTCGCCCATGTGTCATCAAACAAGGTACTAAAATTACTTTTTTTATTTTTTATACACAGGTGTCTACCTTCGACGACTAATCCTGGAGTCTACGCCTTGGCCCCTCAAGACGTAGACCAGTAAACCGCGGGATATGCCCCAAACTAGCCAGGGTCCAAGAGTCCCCCCATTAATCTGTCAAAGTGTCGAGAGAGTCAACATATGTTGCACTTTGCTTTCTAGGAGAACTCCTGCCTTTCAGGATAAATTATGTCTTCTAGGAGAGAGTTTGCATTCCAAGAGCCCCAAGAATCGAACCCGTGACCTCTGAATTGCCAGCAACTAAGAGCTTTTTTCCTTTGCTTATTTGCATTGGAGGTCGAACATCCCATTCTCTTATCTTCTGTTCCCGTTGTCTCACTAGAGACTCTCTTTACATTAGTATTCATAGGTAGCATGATGGGGACCATTTACGTTTCTATGGTGCTCAATTAGAATAGATTCTTCTAATACTAGTGAATATGATGATGGAATATAAGAGAAAATTGAAACTTTAAAGCGGACTTTAATAAATTGACTTGAATCCTCAAATCAAATTGTTATTTTTCAGATATTTATATAGGAAAAAATGTATTCAAATGGGAAGAAAGAGGGAAAAAGTTTTTAAAACGAAAATACCATTCACTTAAATGAAATATTGAATCAAAATTGATAGGAATGACATTTTATGCAATCAAATTCATAACTAAGGTTGAAAAATGCCTAAAAATGGAAAGTGTGGATATTTTACACAACAATAATTAAAGGTAAAGAAGTTTTGTGTTATTTACCACTTTTAATTTATTTTTTTACTGAAAAAACATGACCTTTTAATGTCAACATGAACATTACCGTCTAGAAGGAGTCAATTTGTAACAAAAATGGCCAAAAAAGGTTATGAATGAACTTGTCAAATTTCAATAAATAAGTGGCATCTGCTGCAAGTTATCCAAAAATTTAAGATAAGGACGTGAACCAATTCTTATATTAAATAATTTTCTGAATCTTGGGCCTCATCCTATGAGAGGACTGGGATTCGGGAAAGAGGTAATTATACCACCGGCCAACCCGTATGCCTTAGTCACTTATTTGATATCCATTGAACACTATATTTTAATCTAAATTAAAAATTAAAAATTAGTTTTAATAACTTATTTCATGAAATTCACAACTTTTCAACTTTTATCAAAATTTAATATAATTTACTTTTAATCTCCATCAAATAAAGACAAAATCACAATAAATTTAATTTTTTTCTCTTGCTCTCTCTTACTCCCTCCCTCATGCCTTTTATCAAAACTTTAACTCTTCTAATTTTTTAAATTTTTTTTATAATTTCTTTATAAATTATCACATTTATTACAAATATTCACTTTTCAATCAAGTTTTTAACTAATTAGGAGCTAAACTTAGCATTTTTTTATATGGATTTTGGTATAATATTCTTGATTTTCTTCCAAAATCCAAGTTTTAACATTAAGGATTTTTAGATCTGTTTAAAAAAAAAAAAAATTGGTAGAATTGCGATGTCGCTGCCTGCCGCGCTGAAAACACTGCTGGTCGGAGAAGGCGACGGTCCCGACCACTTTGGCCTTGGCGGCGTCGCCAAGGAAGAAGGAGAGGGAAGATTTTTTTTAGGGTTTCAATTTGGAAGTTTTAGGGCGGGGCTTGGGCTGTAAATTAGAAGATTTGGGCCCCCTGCTTGCAATTTAATTTTAGGGTTGTGAGTTTTAATAATTCATGGAGTTTTAAAATTAATTAATTTGGGTCATTTAAGTTATGAATTTTGCAATTAAAGCCCCAAAGTTTATGTTTTGTTCTAATTGGTCGCAAAAGTTTTAAATTTTAAAATTTTGCCTCCTAAAGTGTTGAATTAATTATTTTTGACCCCTAAAGTTTTGAGTTATTAACCCTTAAGCCCATAAAGTTTCAAGATAAATAAAATATCAAATTTGGTGTTTTGTTTTTCAAATTTTGGTATAAATAACTCATTTGAAAATATAATATTCAAAAGTGAATTGATTGAAGCAACATGTTGCTAAAACAACCTCTCTTGTAGAAATTAATTAACTCAAAATATTGGAAGGAATTTGTGTGTGTGTTTGTTTATGCGGATATTAGCCGACCCAAATGAAGGTTAATATTTGATCGGATTGCATGCACACTTGTAGTGGTAAACATGTGACAATTATAAAGTTTCTATGTGAATAATAAATCAATCCAAATATGAGTTTATTATTTGACATGAGTTATTTTTTTGACCCCTAAAGTTTTGAGTTATTAACCCTTAAGCCCATAAAGTTTCAAGATAAATAAAATATGCAATTTGGTGTTTTGTTTTTCAAATTTTGGTATAAATAACTCATTTGAGAATATAATATTCAAAAGTGAATTGATTGAAGCAACATGTTGCTAAAACAACCTCTCTTGTGGAAATTAATTAACTCAAAATATTGGAAGGAATTTGTGTGTGTGTTTGTTTATGCGGATATTAGCCGACCCAAATGAAGGTTAATATTTGATCGGATTGCATGCACACTTGTGATGGTAAACATGTGACAATTATAAAGTTTCTATGTGAATAATAAATCAATCNATTAATTATTTTTGACCCCTAAAGTTTTGAGTTGTTAACCCTTAAGCCCATAAAGTTTCAAGATAAATAAAATATGCAATTTGGTGTTTTGTTTTTCAAATTTTGGTATAAATAACTCATTTGAAAATATAATATTCAAAAGTGAATTGATTGAAGCAACATGTTGCTAAAACAACCTCTCTTGTGGAAATTAATTAACTCAAAATATTGGAAGGAATTTGTGTGTGTGTTTGTTTATGCGGATATTAGCCGACCCAAATGAAGGTTAATATTTGATCGGATTGCATGCACACTTGTGATGGTAAACATGTGACAATTATAAAGTTTCTATGTGAATAATAAATCAATCCAAATATGAGTTTATTATTTGACATGAGTTATTGTCAATGTTTGATCACTACACCAAGAGTACCATTTGCAATTAATATTACTGTTCAAAGACTTGATATTAATGTTGTGCTAGGTATTTTGCGATGTGGTTTTCCATTATTTGAATTTATTGATTATTGAATGTTAATATTAATATGAGCACGATTTTCTTTCTCTAGTTTGTTCTTCATATAGCTAGTTCATATGCTATTACTATATATGTAAATTTTAATTATATTTCCATACTCAATGAGACAAACTTCAAGGATTAAAAAAATAACGTATTAATTGTTCTTGGTTTCATGGATCTAGATCTTGCGCTCCTTATTGAGCAACCCACTTATGGAAGAAAATTCATCTGATGAAAAGATGGACTTTGAGAAATGGGATCGCTCAAATCGCATGAGTTTAATGATCATTAATTGCAACATTCTGAAAGCCTTTAGAAGTGTAGTGTCCGAAAAAGTAAAAAAATGAAAATTTTAATGTGTGACAAACAAGACTGTAACAAGTAAATAAGTGTCAACAAATAATTTATTCTATTAGATACAAAAAAATAACTTAAAATCACTTCACCTCTTTCTTTATGGAAAAACGCCTAAGGTACAAGAAATCTGCACCGAACTGATACATGATTTTAAATCTGATTACGTGGCAAGGAAATTGGATTAAAACCGGTTTAACTCAAAAGTGGACCAAACCGGATAGGGACAAACTGCAAAACCATCTAGGGTACACTGTTTAGCCCCAAATCAATTCATTTCCTTGCCCCGTAAATTGCTTCTCGTCATCTCACTCTCTAATCCGGCAAAAAAAAAAACTCGTTCTTTTCGCACCCATTTTCCCCGACATCGGAATAGCTCCTCCCCCCAACACTTCTTCACCTCCGGCCTCCATCTCCGGCAACACATTCGGCCCAGGCGGTCCCGGGTCCTTTCCGGAACGAAATCCAACTGAAACTCAACATCAAAGTTCTTCCTGAAAAAAAAGGGCTATCGCTGCAGATGACGGATGCACTACTTCTTGGTGATAGAATTGGCCTCGCTGTAGATATACAATTCCATTTTGTATCTCAGTTCAACTTTTGGTTGCATCGAGTCACTTGGACATGATGAATTAAACTTCATTACTTATTCTGGCACAACTTCCATTTGCATAAAATGTATAACGATTATTCTGTTGTTTGACAACTTAGAGTTTATTGTTAATTTTGACCTGAGTATGTGTTGTAAGATATGAAGATGGTGATGCATAAAAGAACATCTCTGTAGGATATTTAGGCCAATTCAGACATTGTAACTAACTGGTTTGTGAACTTTTTTCTTTCCCTTCCAGCATTTTCTTTTGGCTAGACCTCTAGATGACTGAGGCTTTAGTGATAAAATCTGTTCCAATCATTTTCCCTAAGTTAATTGTTCTAATTATTTGCATGTTTGCCCATCTTTATTACTGTCTAAAAAAGACCTGGGAGTTAAAGTTTACACAACATGATTGTGATCATTCAGATAATGACTATGAAATATGTTGAAAGATAACCAATTATTTGTGATTTTGAGGAATGGTCACCTGCTAATGAGTCAATGTTTGCAACATGCTTGTGATTATATCTTGGAAGGTATTGTTGTACACATATATTGAATTGTAGTTTACTTAATAAAAGCTGCATAATTGTCCAGTTCACATGATCTACGTCGTGGTTAGTAGTCATTTTCCACTTCACATGGCCTTTTGTTCTTTACCATGTTCATCATTAGTCATTTTGTAACCCTGTTGTTTCAACATTGCCCCACAGGAAAAGGTAATAATAGCAATGGAGCAGCTGTACTTCCACCTGCTATCAGCAATTGTCTTACAGTAGTGCCCAAGTTTCGTCAGCAGTGAGCTTTAATCACATTTGAAGGAATGAAATAGTTCGCCTCGTCTATATTGCTTTTGTTCACAAACGGGGTTATTCTGATTGTTGTTCTAATTTTGTGTATGAACCCCTACAGATTGTATTGGAAACTTCTGAAATGTCTTTCTTATATGGATAAGTAGTGCAATGAAATTCAGTAACTTGTTTGTTTGATTGTTGAACTTGGTGGTGAAAGTAAACTTACATTTCGCAACACCGATTGAACGACCACTCTTCAGTTTTGCCATTTAACAGTTTACTTTGAGTCTGATTCTTGAAAATTGAATATCGTTTATGTAATTTAGAAGAAGACTTGGATGGTGAAGAACTATTAACAATCTGCTTAGCAGTAGACTCCTTGGGAAAAACTAGTATTATTTTTCTTCAAAACTCCAACTTTATCATTTATTTCTTGATTTTGTGTTTGGTTTTTGACAACTTTTTGTTTTATATTCAAATTCGGAGTTTCCCAAGTTAAATGGTGTTTTAGCCTTTTTTTTTCATGATTGTGAACCTGGGTTAAGGAAAGTTGAGAACAAATCTGAGGCCAATTAGCAAAATGCTTTCAAATAGGTGAGATGATAGGCTCTTTTCCATCTCAAATGCTAGACTTCAAGCTCTTTCTTCGTTTGCAACTTCTAACTGAAACTTAGCGCTTCACCAACTGGAAGCAACTAGTTTCCATCACTCAATATACTTTTCTTAACAAATTTTCTGTCTTTTTTTTTTTTTTAAGAATCATCAATACGGACGGATTTGGCGGCGGAGGACAGTGACTTCTCTAAAAAATGGGATTTCCTGACCAGACTGAATCGACAGCAGCAGCAATCGCAAAAGCTCTCTCAAATCTCGTCTCGACTGTGGCCGGAGGTGAAGGAGTGTTGGGGGGGAGGAGCTACTACGATTTCGGGGAAAATGGGATGCAAAAAGAACGGGTTAGCAGGGCAAATTTCCTTCTTGTGGCTGACGGATTTTTTT
>CAIGRH010242653.1:0-13850 GCA_903798295.1 Fraxinus nigra | reverse complement strand
ATATATATATATATATTTCCTCTCCAGTTCTTAACATTATCATCATTAACCTCTGTCATTTGGAGTGTACAGACCTCTGTTCCTCGAAAAAATACCTGGATCAATTGTACCTTATGTCACTTCATGGAGCTTGTCTTGGATTTTATTTCTTGATCAGTCCCCAGGATATAACATTTGTTGCTGAATTCTCTTTCTCTGATCGTATTGTGCTTGCTTATTGGTTAATAAATTCCAGGTGGCCAAAGAGAGTGCTGATGTTATAATTCTAGATGATAATTTCTCTACCATTGTTACTGTGGCAAAATGGGGGCGCTCGGTTTACGTGAATATTCAGAAATTTGTTCAGTTTCAACTAACAGTGAATGTGGTTGCTCTTGTTGTCAATTTCTCTTCAGCCTGCTTGACGGGTAAACACACCGATCTCCATGTTAGGTTTCTCTTGTACAATATGACTAATGTAATATGTTTTATTAAGGCTTCTGATCTGCTGTGGTGACGTCTTTTCAGGCAATGCTCCACTTACGGCGGTTCAGCTTTTATGGGTCAACATGATCATGGATACTCTTGGTGCACTAGCCCTGGCCACTGAACCTCCCAATAACGACTTAATGAAGAGATCACCTGTTGGAAGGAAAGGAAACTTCATCAGCAATGTGATGTGGCGGAACATCTTGGCACAGTCTGCTTATCAATTTGTTGTCATATGGTATCTTCAAACATCAGGAAAAACAGTCTTCAACCTTGATGGCCCTGATTCCGATTTGATTCTTAACACACTAATTTTCAACACATTCGTTTTCTGCCAGGTAATTCTCAAGGAACAATAAGAATAATTCCCTATACTTCAATGGTTATCCCCAATTTTTTGTCAGTTATAGTGAAAATGACTATTTCCGTGAAATTAATTGGGTTCACAAGTATATAATTAATTTCACTAGTAGTAATAATATCACCTCTAACTTCTGAGTTGCTAAATAGATGTTACTTTCAGAAAATTGTATAGATCTTTGTTTTACTTGCAGGTTTTCAACGAAATAAGCTCAAGGGATATGGAGAAGATAAATGTGTTCAAAGGGATACTGGAGAACAATATTTTTGTGGTTGTTCTGAGTTGCACAGCTCTATTCCAAATCATTATCATCGAATTCCTGGGTACTTTTGCCAACACGCACCCTCTCACTTGGAAGCAATGGGCTGTGAGCTTTCTGCTTGGATTTCTTGGAATGCCAATTGCTGCTGCTGCGAAGATGATCCCAGTGGGATCAAGATGAAATCATATGGAAAGTAAGTTATTTCCTATCTATATATATATTCTCAGAATCCCATCGGATCCATGAAGGATGATCGTTTTCCCCATCTTCATACTTTTACAACCATAAAATTGGAGACCTATAATGCAACAACTGCTCAGGAAGGTTGGCAATTTATGAGTTATATGCATTCTGCACTCTTTTCAGATAATTTCAGTTTGAAGTATGTTGACTCGACTGACTAGAAATTTCAACTTACTTTGTGAAGGAATCAGGATTGTTACTGTGTCCTGTAACTTTTTGGTATTGTTAATCAATGAAATTCTACTAATTGCTGTCATCATTCACTTGTCTTTTCACAATTATTTTTCTTCAATTGGTAATCCTGACTTCATTTCCTGTTATGAAAAATATGGGTTAATGTTGGCTTGCAACTAAAGTGTAATTGAAAAAAATGTAGCTAAAAATGAATACAAATATTTACGTGGTTCACCCAATTTAGGTTAGTTCATAGGCAAATATAGGAAGATTTCACTGTAGTGGGAAAAATTGCAATAATCTTTTTTTTCTAAATACAAGGAGATAACAATTAATCTATTTTGTAATAGGGGAAATTAAGTTGGAAACATTCAGGAGATAATTCAGTGCCTTTCAATGTGTGTGTGTGCTGTATATTTACGAGTCCCTTTTCAATTTTACCCCCATTTGCTTACCTTTCCTGGGCATATTCTCCAATTCAAGTACCAATGGTTCGACTTTTCAAACACTTTTCAAGAATTAATTTTTAGACTATTCAAATACTTGTGGTTTGTCCTTTTGTGGTATTAATTTGAATTACACGTATTTTGTGCAAGATATAAACACATCGATGATTGATCTTTAGACTATTTTTGTTTTAGGGCAAGATAATTTCTCAAGGTACTATTGATCTTTACCTTTCAACATGTAACGAAATAAACGAAATGTAAAACTGCTACTAACTCAAAAAAATTAAAGCGATTACAACATAGACACGAGAGTTTAAAACATACATATTTTCATTGTTATTGTACCATATAATCGCAAAATTCGTCCCACTCGCGGCTCGGAATTTCAATTGCATTCATTTTGGCTGCGATTTTATCGTCGTCGTTAGGTAGCTCCACCTCTGTAGTGCTTAGGTCCATCTCCATCCTCATAAAGGCCTAGTCAACAACTCTAGCCCGTTGAAGGAAGCTTGGTCACTGCTTGGGCATTGGGTAAATGATAGGAATCGTCGGTAGAAGAAAGAAAATTGAAAGTAGGGGTCGAATGGGGATGCCAGTTGGAGCCTAAACGAAGAAGAGAAGAAAGTTAATTTTGCATTGATTGAGTGGTTGGAGTGTTGGGGTAAAAGGTGAAGGAGAAAGTAAAAGATTCACTTTGTATAGCCTTTTGTAATTTTGTGTTAGAAGGTAAGAAAAATGAATGACAAATACACCGTGAAACGGTCCGAAAACCTCTAAAAATGAGGCAAAAATGGGCTCCAAATAGGCGCTTAATGTATGAATCCTTTTAATCAACAAAATGGACTTTATTAGACCTCTTTAGTCAACAAAAAGGGATTGTTTTAGCCAACATTTCTTCCACCTGAAGTCACTTTTGTTGAAATTCTTCTATCCTTCCTACACTTGTCATTTCCATGCTACTTACACATTCGGCTACTTACACCATGTAATCTTATCAACACTGATTTGCTTTATTAACAATTCTTCTAGGTTGTGCTTTTATGGATTTTCTGAATATCCACACCCCATTATTCCACCTTTTTTCGAACGAAGTGAACATTAAGCTACATATTGATGATGCATACTATACTTAAGAAATCTCCATTCTCTTTACTTCGTTGCTAGCACTCATACTTGAGGATAATTTGAAATTAATAAAAAGAGGGGTAGAAATTGACTTACAATCTTCCATATTGAAGTTATGCAAGATTTTCTTCAAATAGTTCTTCTAACAAAGCCGAAGATTCATATTATTTCTGTCCGGATAAATTTGCATCCTTAAAATCTTGTTTGATGGAATGAAGTCCTTCATTTCAAACTCCATTGCCAATTGTGCCTTAAAGACTTCAATACGATCTTTATTGGGGGCATGATACCAACATGCCGTCAACATACAACAAGAGAATAATGAAAATACTATTTCCAAATCTCATGTAATAAGCACGCGAATTTGAACTGAGTTTGTTGTATACAAGGCTCATGATAAAGGAATTAAATCTCTTATATCAACATCTTGGCTCCTGTTGAGACCCTATAAAGATTTGTTCAACCTGTAAATCAAGTTCTCTTTTCCTTTTTCTTTAAGATCTTCTGGTTGGAGCATATAAATATCTTCTTCAAGTTCTCCATGAATAATACAGTTTTCACATCTAACCGCTTCAAGTGTAAGTGAAATGTAGCACACATTGTCAAGAATATTCGAACTGTTGTAATTCGAACAACAGGAAAAAATATTACTTTGAAGTCAATAACTTCTTTTTGAGCATGTCTCTTCACCATCTGTCACGCGTTTCATGCAACGTGAATTATACCGCAAGTGTACGGTATCAAATTTTGTAATATAATATTGGGGTCAGTGTCGAATCCACATGAATTGTAATTCAAATTTATACTGAGTACTATAATTATATAGCATCTATTTTATCTGGATATTGAATTTTATAATCAATGTTCTTTTTTACCTAGGGTTATGATTTTATCTAACTATCAAATATGATTCTCANAGTGAAAATCAAATAAAACAATACCTGACAACAGCGCCAAAAACTTGTCACATGTTTTATGCAACATGAATTATACCGCAAGTATACAACGTCAAGTTTTGTAATATAATAATAGAGTTAGAGTATCGAACCAGTGTGGATTGTAATTCAAATTTCTACTAAGTACTATAGTTATATACCCTCTATTTTATCTAGATGAATGAATTTTACAATCAATGTTTATTTTTTAAATTAGTATAGTGATGAATTCAACAAATACATGCAAGCTAAAAGAATAATCAAGTTAGGAAACATAGGGTTATGATTTCACCTAACTATCAAATATGATTCTCAAAAACTTAATTATCTCTAATCAATTTTTCACGTTTATAAGCAAGAACCCTAATGTAATTCTACCCCCTTTCTCGAGTGTCGGATAAAAATTAATCCTAAAAATTAATTCTAATATCTCTATTTCGAATTAAAATCTAAAAATTATCAAGTTCATGATTTTTTATGGAGTAAACTTCATAGATCCTATACTTTATCTCGAAACCTACAAAATCTATGTTATGTTAATCTTATGATCACGCCTAAATTTCTTTTTATCGAATGCCGAAATTGACTAGCATCTACTCATTTATTTAGTAACCAATTAATTGAAAGCATTAAAATCCTAATACAAATAAATGAAATGAAAAATTTCATAAAAATAACTAAAATTAATCAATTCATATTCTCAAGTTTTTTGTTACAATCAAACCCTAGATATATAAGGAATTCATGATATAATCTATAAAAATACTAAAATTCATATAAAAAGACACAAGGAAGAGAATAGAAAAATTATGATGTAGATTTTCAATTTATTCTCTTGTTCTTCTTTGTTTTGTTCTTGACTTTCTTGATGTTTTCTTCCTTGCATTCTTGAAGAATTGTGTTGAATTCCCTTCCTAGAATTAGGTTTTAAAGGTTGTATTTATAATATTTTGAAGTCTGGAAAGGGTTAGAGTCGTGTTGGGTCAAGAAAATAGTCCAAAAAAAAAAAAATCAAAAATCCTTTTTCTCGTACAGCGACGCCTCGTCGCCCATGATTCTGTTTTGTTTCAGCATGTGGGCACTGCGGCGCCCAAAACCCGGCGCTGTGGCACCTATATTTGGTGGAAAAAACTGCACTGCGCGTCTTTCAGTATTTTTTATCAAAACCTTTTCTCCTGATATTTGATTAAGGTGATTCAAAATGATTTGGAAAGATAACTCAAAGAAATACAACTTTGTGTCATATATATTTTTCCAATACAAACGTTTGCTATGTCAAAAATGAGTTTCAATATGAGACGACAAATCTGGAGCATAACTTTTTCGATTGGAAAATGATGTGTGATCATGTTTTGACTATATTTGACTCAGTTGACTTATNTTGCACGTCCTTTAGTGTTTTTATTATAAATTACTATCTCGATATTCGATTGAGATGATTCAAGATAAGTTAGAAAGCTAACTCAAAGGGCTACAACCTTTCTTCAAATATCATCCTCCAATTCGATCATTTACTGTGTCAAAAGTGAGTTTCAATATGAGACTAAAAATCTGAAGCAAAACTTTTTCGATTGGAATTTGACGTGTGATCACTCTTTGGTTATATTTGATCTATTTGACATCTTTTTTCATCCAATTGACCATTAAAACTCTCAAATCTTCATCATGAGGTTTGGCGAAACTTTTGAGTATTTACACTTTAGTCCCCGAACTTTGAATTTCTTACAAATTATCTATTTTCTCCAATTTTTTGCCCACTCTTACTAATTTCTTTTAATTTTATCAATCTATATCACAACATAAAACACACATTAAAAAATTCTAAAACTCGTAGAAATAAGTTAAATATCAACATGGGCAATGCGACGCCAATGATTCTGTCTTGTTTCAGCAATGTGGGCGCTACGCCGCCCAAAACCCTGCACTACGGCGCCCATCTTTGGTGGAAAAAACTGCACTGCGCGTCCTTCTGTATTTTTATCATAACTTTTTCTCTCGATTTCTGATTGAGGTGATTCAAAATGATTTTAAAAAATAACGCAAGGGGCTGCAATTTTGCATCATATATAGTTTTCCAATTCAAACGTTTTCTATGTAAAAAATGAGTCTCAATATGAGATTACAAATCTGGAGCACAACGTTTTCAGTTGGAAAATAATGTGTGATCATACTTTGACTATATTTGATCTCTTTGACTTCTTTCTTCATTCAATTGGTCATTACCATATCATTTGATCTTCTAGACCCATTTATTTCCAATGACCTTCCTTTTTTTGTAGTGGAACAAGATCTCATGCCTTGTTTTTATGGAGAGCTTAAATGTTTTCTTGCAACACTACTATCTACAAAGAAATTTCTTGACTATTTATAGCCTCATGAAAAGTTGTTGGCTCTCCATCTTCTATGAGTAAGCAATGTGCTGCATTGCCCTCTATAATGTACTCTGAGTGCCAAGTGATTCTCTTCACTCTCTAGTTGACCATAGAAACTTCTCGAGTTCTAGACTCAGCTTGTTCTTGTCCTTATACTCTGGTGCTTCTTTAGAATAATCTAAAAAGTTTTGTACTTATTTATCTTCAACTTCAACTATAGTAGTCTTTAATTTCTCTTTTGAAATGTTATCATTTTCTTTTCCTTGTAACTTGCTTTCTGCAAATATTACATCTCTTTTGAATATCACTTTGTGTGCAGTAAGATCCCACAGGTGGGGTGCCCCTTGACTCCTTCACCATACCATAAAAAAATATTTTCTAGACTTTAGACCTATTTTATATTTTTAGGGCTTTGTACATAATGTACACATGAATTCCTAATACATGTAAGCGATAAAAATTGGCCGACTTACCAGTCCATATCTCCATATGCGTCTTCAGATCAATTGCGGTTGATGGTGATCGATTTATCACAAAATAGGCAGTTTTGACTGCTTTTGTCCATAATTACTTGGCTAGCCCTGCAATTTTTGACATTGCTTCTGTTCTTTCTAACAATGTTGTGTTTATCCACTTTGTCATTCCATTTTGCTATGGGTGATACCTTCTTGTTGATAGAAGTTATTAAATTCATCACCAATATATTCTCCTACATTCTGTCCCCAAGCACTCGATCTTTTTTTTTTTTTTTCAGATTTAAGTTCAACCAGCACTTTGAATATTGTGAAAACTACGAACACATCTGTATTCTTCTTGATTGGATACAAAGTATCCTGCACCTCCTAGGGACAAAACTGGTGCTTGCCAAACATACGTAATTGTTCATTCTCTTTTGACTCCCATCATCAAAGAGAATAAGGGACAACGTGATGTGAAAGACTAAAAAAGCAGAACTCAATCGTTGCATTAACCATGTCTAATTCAGATACGCTTTCGTTTTGGTTCATAAATTCTTGGTGATCCAACATGAATATCATTATGACGATAATAAGTTTTCCAACATTTCTTTCTCCTAATTTATAATTATTTTCGAGTTTTTGAGAAATTAGAAATAATTTCAATTAAGAAGAGTACAATTAAAGTTGGTTTACTAGACAAAGTTAATATTATGCTATAATAATTAAAAAAAATTGCATCTTGGTGGCCGGACTTGTGCAGGTGCAAAATCTGTCTTAATTAGTTGCAATTGCACACTTCACTTCAATTTAATTTCCCCATATTTCTTCATTGTCTTCTTTTGATTATCTTATTCAATTTTCTGACAACAATCTTAAAAAAGGTCCTCTATAATTTCCCAAAAACTTGGTAGACAGGCTCAAATACGAAATCATTGTTCTCAAACCATATTTGTCTCCTTTAAAATTTAATAGGTACTTAAAGGGACTCTTGACAAATGGTTTGTAGAATTGATCAAGCCTTGTTGAAGAAAAACACTTAACACGAGTATTTTTACTTCCAAAACTCAATGAACACTAAAGAAATTGAATATGTATTGAGAATTATAATAATTTCTAGATTTTATGGAATGATTTGTTGTTTCTTATTTCAATTGTATTTAGAAATAGAAAACTATCTCCTATATATAGTTTTACATCAATACACCACGAAAAGGTCTCAACGATTCATGAAAAGCTGCCAAAAAAGGAACTAGAAATTCAAACCCCAACAGTCAGAATAATGAACATGCGATCTCCCAATACAAATCCAGAGGAATCGCCCAAGCCAATTTTTCATATTTTTTCTTTCGATTGTTTTCGCACTTGATACACTCATGGATGTTTGATCATTCCAAATTACTTATTTTTATATTATTGAACAAAATCACACAATCTCCCTATTGTTTGACTACATAATAATCAAATATTCAAATCAGCAACACGCGTGCATAAAAATTATATCTTTCATTTGAATATAACCATAGTGACATTCTCACAAAGTATCATTGAAATTTCAGATAGCATGATAACTTTGAACCAGTTATTCCTTGTAATAATATCGGTTAAAACATGCACACAAGTGTTATGTATTCACAAGTTCCTCAAATTCGCTTAGCGCTTATATGACTTTGCTTTCATTCTATTCATTGAACTTTTGAGAGAAATTCAAACTCTCTATTGAAGTGGCACTACCTCGAAGTTCATCTAGGTGAAATTCTTCCAATATTTTTGTTACTTTTTTAGAGATATTTGTGCTTAGTGTTGAACTCCATTAAGAGCTTAAAACTCAACTCTCTTTTAACAACTAGCATTATATAATTCGTACAGGGTTCTTGCGAAAATCATAATGCTGAAACTATCCACTTATCGAATGACTTATTATTACCCTTTGAACATGTGAATTACTGTTTTAGTAATGGCAGGTAGGGTCACCATCATTGGTAGATCTTTTTAGTTTAAAATTTTTAATCTCATCCTACTCTAAGTAGATATGACTAAATGTCTATGTTAAAGGATCCGCTAGATTCTCATTAGAACTAACATAATTTAGAGAAATTATTTCACTCTTAATTAATTTCCTTACGTAATCATGTCTTAGACTCATATGTGTAAACTTACCATTGTATACCTTATTGTATGCTTTTGCTAATGGCTTGACTATCACACAAAATATATATCGAAGATGTGTTCTTTGATCCTAAAGGTATTTCATATAGAATCCTTAAACCACTCAACTTCTTTCCCAATGTCGACTAATGCCACGAATTTAGATTCCGTGGGCGAATGTGTTATGCATGTTTATTTATTAGATTTTCAAGAAATTGCACATCTTCCAAGAATAAACAACCAACTTAAAGTAGATTTACTTTCACCAATGATAAATTTTCAACTAGTATCAGTAAATCCTTGTAATATAGTTGAAAATTTAGAATATTGTAAACCTATGTTTTTTTTTTCTTCAGATAACCAGGAACTCTCTCAATGGCCTTTCAATATTCCTTTCTTAGGTTACTAGTAAACCTATTAAGTTTGCTAATTTTAAATGCTATGTTCAGTCTTGTGCATTGAATTGTCTGCATAAGGCTCCATATAGCACTTGCATACTTCAATTCAGCAATAGTTCTTTCACCATTCTTTATAAGTTTAGAATTTGGATCAAGAGGGATATTAAACTCTTTCATGTTTAAATGTTTGAACTTATTAATCACATTTTCTATACAATGTGATTGACTCAAATAAAAGAAGCCCCCACTAGTTTTTGTAACTTTGATACCAAAAATGATATCCACTTATCCAAGATCCTTCATCTTAAATGTGAAAGATAGAAATATTTTCATTTCTTTTATTCCATCCATATGATTAGCTCAAATCAACATGTAATTGACATATAAGCAAATAAACACTACTCAATTCTCACATAATTTGGAATACGAGCATTTATCTACATTGTTATGTACAAAAGCCAAATGAAATAATCAGTAAGTCAAATTTCTCATGTATTTCTTTGGTGCTTCTTTTAAATCATATAATGATTTTACTAACTTGGACACCTTGTATTCATTTTCGGGTAGAACCAACTCTTTAGGTTGTTCCATATAAATCTCATCATCAAAATTCTTATTTAAGAATGCCGTCTTGATATTCATTTGATAAACATGTAAGTCATATATGGATGCTAATGCGAATAATATTCTAATTGATGTTATTCTAACTACCGGTGCATATGTATCAAAATAATCTATTCATTCCTTTTGTTGATAACTTTTAGCTGCTAATCTTGATTTAAAGGTACTAAGAGAACCATCAACATTATATTTTATCATAAACACCCATTTACAACCAATAGTTTAGAACCGGGTGGTAAATCAACAAATTTCCACGTATTGTTTGACATAATTGAATCAATTTCATCTTTATTTACATCTTTCCCAAAAGATAATATCACTAGCAGTCATAGCTTCTCCATAAGTTTTTGAATCGATTTCACTTGTAGAATAAAATGTATTGTTCTAACAACATTCTTCTCATTTCCCTCTAATAAGTAAAGTGAAATAAGTTGAAAATCAATTTCGTCCTTCCTAAAGTATTTCTATCCGAATTCTCTTGCTTCTTCGAGGCTACTAAATTCATCAATATCTTTAGAAGATTTTTCATCTTGTGTTCCATTAGAGTTAGGAATATTTCTTTATGAGTTTTCTTTAATTCAGAATCCAAGAAATATCATATATCAAGGAAAATCAAGTTGTCGCACGAGAATGTTACTTCATCGTTCTACAAAAAGCAGCCCCATGGCCCCTAAAGGGTGATACCATATTCATGGTTGGAAAAAACAAAAACATGCTTGAAAACCCTTTTCTAGAAAAGCAAGTATCCGATGTTGCGATGGATGGGTCAAAAGATCTACCTGCTAGTAAAGATAACTTCGCAAGTACTAAAGGAAGCACGTCTTAAAACATAGACCAATATCGAACAAAATATAAGGGTCACGGAAATATAAGGACGAGTTTCTGTCCACCAAAGAAATCTCAAATGCGAAATCTATCCGACAAAAAAAAATTTCAACCGAAGGTTCTGAGCGTCTTCAAGAGAAGTAATACCATCAACCATGTCGTCCTCAAGTAAAAACTTTCAGCTCCCAAAGCCACTATTTTTGCTAAAATAAATCTACAGAAAAACGAAAAGTACGAGATAAAATACAAAGCACTTACCTAAATATAGAATAAAAGATAGTGAAAGAAAAGCAAAATCACCGGTAAGCAGAGGTATCACCATAAACAAGAACTAAACGCAGAAAGCGGAGAAGTCGGTAGTAAAGAGAATGGTATATTTATAGGTTTAGAGGAAGGTTTGAACTGTCAACTTAATGAAAACATGGATCTAAGCCATTCAGAACCATCTCGAAATTGTCGCTAAACATTAACAAGCGACTGACCTAGATTCAAAAATGAACAGATAAGAATGAACGTGGGCAACACGCACATTAAATGTCTACAAGATATTACCTTGGGAATATGCAAAAAGAAGCCCTTAGCATACACTAAAAAACCGTAGCAATCACATGTACCCCTAAGAAAGAAAGATTGTGCGAACAACTAGAGTTTTTTATGCCACGAAAGAAATAACAAGTCCTAAACTTAATATAAATATTAAAATCAAACTTTAGAGACTATTTGTCAACTCAAAAAGCTGCTCTGTGAACCATACTTAAATATGCGTGAGACGTGCCGAGCCTGTTCTAAGGGAACGAAAATCCAAGAGGTTCGTATAGAACAAAACAAATTACTCGTACAAGTTGTCAACACATTTGTAAAGCGTAATATTTGTAACTAAATCAGCTATGAATCAACCAACAAGGAGCTATCATCTATCATTCTCTCAAAAGAACCAAATTATCCCAAAAACTTATATAAATACCCGCTCATTTGAAGAAGGCGTGCAATGCAAATATCTCGTTCTCAAATAGTTATTTTACTTTTTGCTCCTGTTTGAGCATCCAAATTAACGAGTTAAGGAAGTGAAAATTGTAACTGAATAAAATTTGCTGATCTAATTTGTATCATCAACTTCAGGTATGCTCGATAATTCGTTCCATGAATGTACATAATGTGTATGATAGTGCATGTGCACGAGAGAGAGAGAGAGTTGAACTCATCACCAATTGCTTGAAATAAAATCAAGGGTTAACATTGTGTTTTTTTCCTAGAAACTATAGCAAAAAAGGATTTGAATACTGAAAAGAGAAGGGGAGACCAGTTCCACGTGATTATGAATCTTCCCTCATAGCATATCAATGAGCTTCGATGGAATTTGAAAATTGAGGTGAAAATTTCCTAACTGTAGCACAACTTCTGTCACTGGTGATTAGTTCTGCAACAATGCTTAATTTCTACCCGAAAAATGGCACTACATTTCAACATGCCGTTGCTCATCTTGGAGGATTGTGGAGAACTGCAGTTCTACTGGAACTGATACTCTGCTTCTCTTTTGGCCTATTCTGAAGCATTACACGTACATTATTCCCAGAGTTTGGATCATACTGCTTCAGAGTTCATTTCCTTGGGCAATACCAAACCGATTAAGCAAAGTGAAGGATTAGGGGGAATGGACAGCATAACACATGTATCAGGTGAGTATGGAAGAATGAACAGTAGTCTAGGCCACAAGGACTCTGCAGCTGGGATTTTGATTACTCCTGCACATTCTCGCTGCTTCAAGTATGCAATGAAATCTTGAAACTGTAAAATGTGTAAATAAATCTAATCAACAGCATATAAATTATCATGCTTGCACATCCATCATTTGAGTCTCCAACAATTATTCCAATAATTACATATCCGAGCTGACCTTAAGGACGAATAGACAAGCATACATTTCATGCTTGTTACCATATTGCACGTAGAATAAGGTCTTTAATAGTAAAACCATGTAATGTTATGTTGATTACAGCAATCTGCAAGATTAGTCAGTATTACAGGTGGGCAATTGTTGATGCCAAAGAGAAAATAATGCTTCTACTTCCAGAGGCAGCTCACATTGTGATGACATTAAAAAGTGAGATGCTAGTAAATTTGCTTTTACCATTAAATTGGATCCTTCACATCCCAAAGCAAAACAAAGACTGGAATTTGACATGACCATTTTCTCACTTGAACCTATCCTTCAATTTTCTACAGGTACTGCTCTAAGATGGTCACTAAGAAAAAAAGAACTTGTTTCTGGACCTAAAGTTTATTTTCTACACAGATATATGGATTTTAGTTTCTATATATTTTACAAATAAAATGGATGAGAGAGATTGTCCAGTGATAAATACGTAAAATGGTAGCAATATTTGGTGCTTGCTCAATCAAAAAATTCAGTAACAAAAAATACTAGAATCTACATGCACCATTGTGCTATGCCACATCATGCCATGCGTATAAAAAAAGAACATATAACAGTAGAGTCAACTTACACCCTTGTGATCGCCTTGAGAAGAAGGAAAAAGCCAGCATATTTCTCTCTGACACAGCAGATTTAAACAAAGTCAGAATTTAAGCAATCCGGTTCAAATTGGTTGGAACTTGGGTGTAAAACTCGTTGGGCAGATAGGTGATAGACACTACCGAGATAGAACAGGTATTACTTCTCTTTAGCCACATGACATTTAAGACAACAAAGGCAATAATTTTATGCCAGATGCAAAAGAATTATCTGATTTCTAAAAACTACATTAGTATTAAGTTTATGAGTGCTAGAGGAACTGGTGACATAGTTCAAAGGTCTGTTTGGGCTATATTAAAATTATAATTCATTTTTCTCTCTTTTCTTATCAACCATATATTAATAAATAAAATAATATTACGCGTAAACCCAAAACTTTTTTTTTTTTTTTAACCACATACTCCAAAAAATTAATATTCCAAAATACATTTTCCCAAAATAAAATTAAAATGAACGCAAAAAAATGGAATAATTTTTTTTG
>CAIGRH010242604.1:0-15866 GCA_903798295.1 Fraxinus nigra | reverse complement strand
GAATGAAATAAGGAAATCAGAAATGCGCACCCAGAAAAATACTATGTGACCGCATAGTTATGTTGAATGCGGTCACATAGAACAAGGTAGGACAAGTTGGAAATAGACATGTCTGGAGCACATTACACTTAATTTTCATGCTACACATTCATACTTGATCTATGTCATTTGATTGTGTTGATATACGTGACTATTGATGTGTTTAGTTATGATATTTGTAACGAAGACCGCTTGAATCCTATATTAACATAATCAATGGACGAGATTGTTTAGAGATACTTTTGGTTATGATAGCAAAAGTTTTGGCTCATAAGATTTTACACGTTCATAATGTAACATATGTGGTCCAAGTGAGAGATTATTGAAAAAATATTAATTTGTCATGTGAGCCTGTATATATAATTAATTTTGTATAAATATATCTTAAAGTTAAGATCACTTAAAGTGATCTAATAAAGAATTAAGTTATTGGGATTTCAGTATCTAAATAAAGTGTGAGCCTAATTATACGTGTAGAGACGGGATGTCTGGATCCATTGAAATTGTATTTTTATGATGGGCCGAAATACATATGAAAACTATATATATGGTTATGGTCTTCAAATCATATGCGATTCTCATTTTTTGTGTCATCCCATCAATATAAGAATACAACAGAAATCATATTGAAAAGAAATATCTAATACCTACAATCAAGAAGAAGAAATTAAGATAATCAAGATTAAAGAACAAGAACTCAAGATTAAAGAGATTGGAATTTCAAATTTCAAGATTCAAATCAATGGATCAAGATATGTTCTACAATAATTAATTCTCTTGGTGATTTGACATGAAGATCTTGGTAATTTATGAAATTTTATAAATTTTAAGTTTAATAAATATTCAACAACCTCACCAAGTACCATATGTGCTAGAGGACCTAAACCATTCGTCTATACAAATTGGTAATGGCTTCTACAATTCTACTTTAGGTAAGCTAGATTTTATACATTCTAATTGTGACACACTAACTTTAAGTATCATAGTAGAGTGGACCAGATCCCTCGACAATTAACGCTAATAATATGTGTACAATTTTGTTATGACTACATTTTCGCATTTTTTTCCCTCCTTTGTACTTCATATTCTGTCGAAGCACTTTCACTACAGAACGCCTTTATTCTTTAAAACTAGTAAAAAGTGTCTAATTAAACCAAATTAAGGAAATTCTTGATGCCATTAGATCACCACACTTTGTATGGATATAAATAAGCAAAAGTACACTTACATCATTACAAACTTTATCCATGGAATCAATCTGTCACTTGTCTTCATCACAAAATTAGCCACATGTTAAAACTTTATAAAATAAAATCAACCATTTTCCAATTTAATTGACAAGTACTTAAATTACTCTTCTTTTTGATCAGTAAAGTGCTTAACTTTGTCCACTCAATCAAGTTAGCATTGAATGATGCATAAGAAAATTGGAGAATTGTATTCCTTTGAAAAAGTAACTATTTGTTGACCCCCTTTTTTATTAGTTATGTGAACAACAAACGAAGGATCCACTCTCGTCCACGTAAAGAAATTCCAACATGTTTCGACTGGAAATTCAGAAGGAAAATGATGGCGTTTATGAACTTGGGAAATGCTTTATGATACGAGACAAAAATGTTCAAACACCATCAATATGATAAAAAATGATTGCATATAAACGAAAACAATCATAAACAATTCAACCAAAGTAAACACAAACTAAAACTTAAGCAAATAAATATGGAATATGCAAGAGATAGAACATAGTGTGATTTCAAGTGTAAAAAGTGCATTAGAAACAAATGTTACAAGAGTTGCTTATTTATAGAGTTCTGGTCGAGGTGGTGGTCGTGGATAAGAACCACATGACCTCATCTCTCTGGACGAACCCTTACATCACTTAGTCTGCTGTGGATTTAATACATTAATAACGGGTCGTTACCCTATACCCTAGGCCAATAGTTCTGACATTCATTATTACAAACATTATACCAATCATTTCTAAAGATTGTCGTAAATCCTTTAAAAGTCAGAAAGGGTTTCAACCAAATGGAGCTTAGGATGGAGCGAGGCCTTCAATCAAAAGTTTTTGACCAATTGAGTTTATATTGACTTAGTCAGATTTGACTTATATCTCCACGTGGACTATGATGTGGTCTTCAATTGGAGCCTTGGTGGCGAGGCATAACAATAGTCTACCAAGTCTATGCATGATTAATAATGTAATGCATGGACTTCTTTCATAAAAATAAAATTTTTGTTGGGGTGTTTATTTTACAACACCACAATAATCCCACAATTCTAAGTAAAAATATTTATAATTTAATTAGAATTTGAAAGTAGAATTATTATGATTTGCTCAAAGTATTTATTAAAAATGTTGTCTGAAGTTGTGTGCTTTGAAGTTTCTAATTTTTGTTGGAAAAGGTTGGGGAGCATCAGCTGAGGTCTTTTTATTCACGATTGCTTGCTTAGAAATGACTTTGTATATCTGAAACATTTTTAAAGCTGAACTAGTGTACATCTGCTATTTGCTGAGACTGTAATGCATTAATTTTGAATAGGCATGTTTTTTGAAATGCTAGGAACACGGGACGTCATTAATTATTGCACCGAAATGATTTGTTGTCTTGTACGTTTTTAAAGAAAGAAGATGAAGCAATTCAACTTTCTATACACGCAACTGTCACCATATTTAATGAGCAATGACAGCTGCTGCAGACTTGTTTTATGGGGGATAAACGCAGTGGCGCGTGTGATTCAGACACTCTGATATGGACCGTAGAATACAAAGCGGGTGACATTACGAATGGCTTAGATTAAATCTCAAGTGAATGGTTGGATGATTAGGACCAAATCCAACGGATAAAGTTGATGATCTCCACCTATAAAAGCAACAGTTTTGGGTGAAAATCAATTTACTTTCGTGAACAAAACAATTAAACTCCTAAAAACTCTCTTGTTCTTCAACTTTATTGAAACTCTTCAAGTCACTTTCACGAACTCCGACCACTTTTCTTAAGTGATTTTGTTGTTCGACTTTGTAAGTATTTTCACCTTCTTCGATTTTGAATTTCATGGCTTCTTCACTTTCTAACGAGAGGACTTAGACATTAGTATTGTAGCTTCTGAGATGAGGGTTACAATAACCAAAATTGTTGACCTCAATCGAGCCATTAGGGCTGGTCAGAGTGCTTTGCCCACAATGGAGAGTTATGTAGATTATGATGCCGGTTGAGGATACCCAAAATTCCTTCAAATGCAACCACAACTGACCTTGAAGACATTAGGAAGAAATATTGCATTCCCTATAATATCGAACTCTTAGCCCCCTTTTGTGATGAACGAGTCTGTTTTCCTAGGTAGGGGTGTGTCACTGTTAGTGAATTCCCTCTGAATGGAGGACTTCATTTGTCCCTTTGTTCTTTCTCTAGAGCTTTACTTAAGTTGTATGGAGCCTTTAAGGCAAGAACAGTCGAAGAGGAGAGAAGACCTCGATTGACTCAACAACTACCTCCGATACAAGTCCTCGCATCAAGCTCTCCCTGTCTAAGAGGAGCGATGACTGGCCCTGAAGACTCTGACCATGATTCCTTTAGAAATTCAAATTGCAACTACCACATTTCACAAATACTGAATGGATAGGTGGCAGACCTTAATGGAGAACAGTGACTCGGTGGATATGTTTGCCACCATGGTGAGCTAGGTAGGGAGAGCTTTTGGGGTTACTATAGAGGCTGAAATCCTCTTTAAAAACCTTTTATAAAAAGAATAAGGAATTTTCAAATAAGATATCTTGGGTAGAGGTAGAGGTGGAGGCCAAGAAAGCTAAGTCTGAAGTTGAGGTCACCAGAAATCAGCAGGCTGAGGATGCCATGAAGCTCGCTTTTGCTTTAGCAAAAATTGAGAATATGAAGAAAGAAGTCCACATATCTCGAAGATATATGGCTTTTCTTACCAAGCGAGTGGAAACCTCCGATGCCCATTAGAACATAGTTGCTGAGGCATTGGAAAGGTCTAATAAGGAAAATGTTGCCTTAATGCAGCATGTGGGGAAGCTTGGCTCCAAAATCTCTGGATTGACAGAAGAGGTAGAGGTGACAAGGAGGAAAACCCAATCTGCTGGTGATGATGATGTGAAGCGGTACATTGCTAACTTCTATTTAACGAAATAGTATCAATGCTTTGCAAAATATTGGCGAAGGTATGCAAACACTGAATTTGCGGAATAGATTGAGGTGCACTCCCAAGCATTCGATACCTCAGTATTGAGGCCAGAGTTTTTAGAGGCGGTGGAGCCTTAGACTCTAGTGAATAACAGACACGAAATTTAATTAGAAAATGATAAGACTATGGATGACAATGCAGCTTCTGAAACAGTTGGCCCTAAAGCAATTGTCCTTTTTTCCAAGCACCAATCCCCCTCTCCTACCTACTTAGTTTAGGTTTTTGTAATTTCTTTTTTTGTTTCTCCATTGTAAATGACTTCGACCCCGAATGTAATAAGCTTCTACAAATGAAATTTCTTTTGTCATACTTGTGTTAATTTTCTGAATGTTTACTGAGTTTTGCATACGTCACTACTTTTTGATATGCTTCAGCCTTTGCTGAGATTTGTTCTGTTAAAAACTTATACAAGTGTTAGAAGTTCGTATGCTTTTTATCTTTTCTACTTTATCTTTTCTGAGCATAGGGTCGAATGGCTCATCCATGACTTTTGTCATTGGGGGCATGTGTTATCCACCTCGGCAAGTAAGAAAATAGTTTATTTTGGGATCTATCCCTTCATTAAGGTGCCCGTGCTTCCCTGCCTGGTGGAGGCTCATCAGGTAGAGACTTCCTCTAGGACCTTTGTTGTTGGGAGGTACTTTTCTTTTCATTCACTAATTTTGACAAGGCTACTTTTATTGAATTATACAAATCGTACAAGAACTAAGTATTTACACTTTTACTGATAGTACCTGCTTAGGTGTTCTGCATTCCAAGGATGAGGCCGTGCCTTACCATCCAAACTTTCGATCCTATAGGTTCTAGGTTGAACCTCTTTTCTGACGCGGTATGGACCATGCCAGTTGGGACCAAGAGTCTCCACTCCGGCTCTTTAGAGGATATGAATACTCTTCGCTATACAATGTCTTTCACACGAAATGACTTCTTCTTAACCTTAGAATTGTAGTACCAGGTCATCTTTCATTGGTATGTAGCTATCTTTACCTAGGATTCATTCATTCTTTCATCAAGAAAATCAAGTTCGCACCTCATCAACTTGTCATTAGATATTTCATTAAAGTCTATGTGATGATGAGATGGTAGACCTACTTTAACCGGGTTCATAACCTCTGCTCCATAAACCATAGATAAAGGATTTAACCATATGCCCAAAAATCTCTCTAAGGCGACTCCAAATGCACACTTGAGAGGACTCAACCTCATCTTGTACCTTCACGGTATTCAAAATTCTTTGTTGATGTGCTCTACATGATCCTTTACTTTCCATCTTTTCACTAGAATATCATCAACGCACACATCTATTGTCTTTCCAATAAAGTCTGCGAACATCTTATTAACAAATCTTTGATATGTGGCTCTATCATTTTTCAACCTAAATGACGTCATCTTGTAGCAATAGAGACCTATGTTCATTATGAGGACGTCATCAGCTGGGTACTTTAGGATTTGATTATAGCCTAAATAAGCATCCATGAAGCTCAGCAGTTCGTGCCCGGCAATAGAATCAATGAGTTGATTTATTTTTGGAAGTGAAAAACTGTCTCTGGGTCAAGCTTGGTTGAGATGAGAAAAATCTACGCATACCCTCAACATGCCATTATGTTTTTTTAATAAAGATAGGGTTTGATATCCACTTTGGATAAAATGATTATCAAACTTCTTTACTTCATTTTTCAGGACCTCATACCTTTCTGGGTTGAGGGCCTTCCTTTCTGTCGATTAGGAGTAGCTTTATGATCAATCTTTAAGTGGTGAAAACTAACCTTTGGATTGATGGCAACCATGTCCTCATGTCTCCAAGCTAAGATATCCAAGTTTTTACATAAGAAGAATTTCAACTTCTCCTTAACTTCCGTTGGCAGATCCTTTCCAATCTGCAAAAATTTGGAGGGATCTTAGGGATCTACTTTAAAACACTTCCACAGGGGCTGTTTGAGGATCTCAATTAATGATGCGGGGATACAATTCATCAAATTTAGTCACTTTTTCAGCAGCTTTCCCTTATTCAGGTATCTGTCCTTGTTCAGGTGCGTCGTTCATGACAGCGTCCATCAAAATTACATTGATGTCCCTATGTTTTGCCTTCTTGAGAGAGTTCAAATAGCACTTCACTGCACTCATTTGGTTGCCTCTAACAGTGGTGATGCCATTTTTAGTAGGGAATTACATGCACAAGTGATGAATGGATGTAACAGCCCATAATTCCTTCAACGTCGGTCTTCCTAGCACCCCATAGTAGGCAGAACGGTTGTCCACCACCAAGAATTCCATAACATGATAAGCATTCAATGTCAATGTTCCCATCTCTACTATTAGAGTGATTTTTTCCCTCGGGATGACGCTATCGCCAGGGAAACCATACAAAGGGGAGCTCATAGGGATTAGCTCATGGTCCACTTCCATTTTGTCAAAGGTTGCTTCAAATATGATATTGACCGAACTCCCATTATCCACTAACATTCTTTTAAGGCCATTTCGCGCTACAATGACGATTTCTACTAAGGTGTCACAAGGTGGATAATGAAAGCCAACTGTATCGTCTTGTGTGAAGGTAATGGGTTAATCCCTCTCCCAGTTGAGGGTCGACTGTTGTTGGCTATGAAGCTTTCCATTGGGTGATCCTTAGCATTCATTGTATAGTTCCTTTGACCATTTATAGTTTCCCTTCCAACATACGGACCTTAAAAAATTGTGTCAATCTCTCGAATAGGTTCGCGACCAATGTTAGCTGAAGGGCTCTTCCTTTGCCTTT
Organism: Fraxinus nigra; assembly: GCA_903798295.1. Taxonomy (NCBI): domain Eukaryota; kingdom Viridiplantae; phylum Streptophyta; class Magnoliopsida; order Lamiales; family Oleaceae; genus Fraxinus; species Fraxinus nigra. Next base: position 8,866 of record CAIGRH010242604.1, on the reverse strand, counting down.
GACCTTCTCTAAGCCTCTCCCCATCACTTTCTCGTCTTTGATGAACGTCATTTCTAACACGACGCATTGCCTCGACCCTCCTAGGTTGTCAATCTTGCCTAGGAGGTGTGTTTTCTCATGGGTGTATGTTCCTTCTTTGATTACTAGATTGTAGATATAAGACAATGTCTATATAATAAGATGTATTATGGTTGTAAGAGTGATGGTAAGTGCAATAGAGGGGTGTCTCATCCCTATTCCTAGGTACAGAACTTTGCCCTCTCCCATTTTCCATTGTGGAAATTGTTGGTTGGACCTTACATTAGGGTTGCTTTGTCATAAACCAAAGTTGGTACTGCATTCAACATTACTGCAGCCAGTGCTTGCCTTGGGTTAAGAATGGTTGACTATCCGACATGGTGTTCCATCAAATGGGAGGTAGGACCTCTTGTTGTCTCTGAGAAGGTGAAAGTCTCTAGTTGGCCCTAGTGGGACGATCTTTCAATTCTTCATTTTTGATCTCGTGGCTTTTTCCAGTAGAGAGTCATAACGAGTAGGATCCTTATTTTACACGTCTCTCCAAAAGAGGGAGTTCATATCCAGCCCTCACCTTAGGGTTGAAAGTGCCTCCCTATTGGTAACTTGCACGCAATCGGTCATTCCATCGGTGAAATTATATAAGAAGCTTTTGAGTAACTCTCTTTGTTGCTATCTCATGTTTTGGAAGCGTTGTATTGGCCCTTAGCCTTCTTTACTTGTTGCGAAGCACTTTAAGAAAGTTTTTTTTTTTTGAAATCTGGTCAACTTCTAATACTCTTTTTTGGAAGCTTAGTTTACCACACTTGAGCTTCCCCCACTTAGGTCAAGCGGAAGGCTCTACATTTTACAATGAGAGTTGAATCCCTTAGGCTCATATAAGTTTTGAAGTTGTTAAGGTGTTTCACATGATCACCTTTTCCATCATACTAGGAAACCTTAAGAAGCACTAAATGACTTGGGACAATAACATCCCTAATTTCTTGGGAGAATGGCAAATTGTCATCATTGTCATTTAGGTTGCAAGACTTTTATGGTTCGTCAAAGTCTTCATCCTTTCTACTTAAGGTCCTCGAGGTGGTTGGGACTATCTTGCTTGATTCCTAGCCTGTTTAGCCTTCCTATGATGCATATTCCTAGGTTAAGGATTTTGAGCCATGTTACATAAATAGGTTCATTTTTATCTTTCAAACTAAGGTAGTTCCTGCCTATTTCTAGGTGCAAATAAAGGCTGAGCCTGCTTATTTCTAGGTCTTTCGGGGCTTAACTTGTCGAAGAGACTTGTGGATCTCGAGGCATGTCTTATGGTTCAAAATTTAGAAGAAGTTGAACGGAACCTCATTGGTTCGGTGGCATAGTTATTGGATGTATCAATCTCAACTTCTATCTTTGGAGGGTCCTCTTCCTAGTGTAATGTTGATAAGAAGCCATTTAGTTTCGAACCTCTGCTTTACCATAATAATAATTCCTTTGCAAAAGGTCGTGAGAGAAAACATTTCCTTGAGCTGCATATTGGGGGATTGGGTATCTTCCCTGGTTCTACATATTCCTAAGAAGCTCTTGCATGAAAATATTCTGCTGGGTAATATCCCTCATGTTTGCGGCCATTGTGGTCACTTCCCTTATGAGTCTGGCAACTACTCCGTACCCAACCTTTGATCTACGTCAATCTGTTGTCCACATAACCATTACAAAAAATGGGGTCAACACTATTCTCACGGGGCATATCTGAAATCATCCATGTTATGAAAAGCCAACCCAATTCAACAAAATCTTTCTTTTCGGAAAATCTGCAAAAGCTTGTTGATACATTGTTAGGTTTTAGTTGATTTTGTAATTGGCAAATTCTGTGAACAAAATGACTTAATTTGATAGATTGTAAAAGTTCAAGGAGTAGTGTGCAATTTGTTTAAAAGTTGGTTATAAGGNCAGAGGACGTGGCTGAAGCTGCTCTATTCTTGGCAAGTGATGAGTCTAAGTATATGAGTGGACACAACCTTTTGGTTGATGGAGGCTTCACAATTGTCAATCCCAAGTTTTGCATGTTTGATGAATCTACATAAAAAGTTTTTTAGATCAATTTTTATAAACTTTACTGTATTAATTTGGCATTAATTGTTTACTTTTTGTGAGGTTTTAGTTGATTTTGTAATTGGCAAATTTTGTGAACAAAAGGACTTAAATTGATAGATTGTAAAAGTTTAAGGAGTAATGTGCAATTTGTTTAAAAGTTGGTTATTAGGTTTAGGGTTTCGTGTTTGGAACAAGGAAAACAGCGCAGATTTTTGTTGGACTGTTACCAAGGATTGGTTCGAACTACAAAAGTAGAAACATCGTCGCTAAACTGTCGCCCTTCTTTCGCTCGAGTGACAGCTTTATATGAAATTTTTTATTTGGCATTTTAAAGACTTTTTTCTCGACTTATTGATTTCTTGACATATCTGTATATATCAGAGCATGTACATAACATGTTTTGAGAAGGTTGTTAATTGAGAGAGCTTCATCTGTGAGAGATCTATTCATTCCATCATTTAACCTTCATCTTTTGTGAGTGTTTTGGTTAGAAAAATATCAGATTCATTATCCAAATACCAAAAATCAAACTTCCTACATATTTGTCAGATGTGCTAAAAATCGAGGAAGGCGACTGAAGTTCCAGTCTGTGAAGAATGGGTTGTTCTTCGTGATCCACATGAGATATGCGATTCTACCAAATTAGGGGCTACTGCAGGATAGTGGAGTTCCAAGAGTGTTGGTTATTACAGCTAGAATTGGTGCAGGGGAGCACAGAATTCAGGAGAGTTGTTAGAATTGCAGTCAGGAGATGAGATAGTTCGTGTCGTCGTCTAGTTTGATAGATTGTAAGTTTAGAATTATTTATAGTGGATTGACTGGTAAAGTACCTGGAGTTTTTTCCAGTTGGATTTCTCTGTGAACAATTCTTGTGTTCTTTATGCTTTATTATTTATTGGTTATGATATGCAAACTACGGTAATTTAATTCAACATAGGATAATTTAACTTGCATGATTAACCATCTAGATAAGAATTAAAAGTGACTTGTTGCTGTTTATTTCGTGATTGATTTTAATTTCGCATAAAATACATATTCACCCCCTAGGTATTGTTAGGGTCAAACTACATAAATTTCAATTGGTATCAAAGCCTTAAATCGATTCTTGGCTCATTTTTGTTAATTCTAGATGAGTCAGTCCTTGTCTGTGCCTTCGTTTTTTTATGGAAGCAATTATGCCTATTGGAGAATTCGAATGAGAGTTTTTCTAAAGGTTTTGGGTGAACATATTTGGATAAGTGTGCAAAATGGGTGGGCTCCACCTACAACTACTGTTGAAGGTGTTGACACACCCACTGACATCTCCCTCTGGTCGAAAATGAATCTTGATTAGTGTAATTGGAACAGTAAGGGCCTTCATGCCATGTTCATGGCTGTTTGCTGAAGAGTTTAGGCGTGTATCATTGTGTGAAACTGTTAAGGAAGTTTGGGATATTCTAGAAACCACACACGAGGGAACTAATATTGTTAAGAACTCTAAACTGTAGATGTTAACCACCAGGTTTGAAGAGATAAGGATGGTTGATGATGAGACATTTGATAATTTCTATGCTAAACTAAATGACATAGTCAATTCGAGTTTCAATTTAGGTGACACGATCCCCGAGTTAAAAATTGTTAGAAAAGTCCTTAGATCACTGTCCGAGAGGTTTAGACCCAAGGTTACTGCGATTGAAGAAAGTAAGGACTTGGATGTTGTTAAAATTGAAAAACTCGTAGGATCACTTCAAACTTATGAACTTACTGTCTCACAATCTAAAAAGGTTAAATCCATCGTCATGAACATTGTTAGAGAAGTTGAGAGAGAGTTCACTGACACTGAGATACTTAGGGACGATGAAATGGCGTATGTCGTTAAAAAATTCCAGAAGGTGATGAGGAATATGAGAAAACCTCAGGCTCAGAGTAGTGAAATCCCCAGTAAACTCTCGAGAGGTAGACTTGAGAATAACATCTCTAGGACTCCCGCTAAGAAAACTCAATTTGTCCAATGCCATGAGTGCAAGATGTACGGTCACTATAGGAATGAATGTCCTAATCTGAATAGGATCTCAAATAAGGAAATGCATAAGGCTTTAGCCATGACCATGAGTGATGAGAAGTCAGATTCCAATTCTTAGAATAAGGCATCTGGTGGTGAGGATGAACAAAAATTCATGGTCTTCACCTCGATTGTTACAATTGAATCCGACCGTGAGATTGAGAATGGAAAAGTAGAGAATGAGAATAAGCTGTCTGATGAAGAGTCTAATGATAAGATGGACATTCACGAGTCTTATTGTGAAATGTTTGATGATAGTCTCAAAATCAAAAAGGTCAACAAAGCCGTTTTGAAATAGAGAGAATGAGAGTGATCAGTCTGCAAAAGAGTCTGATGATGAGACGGACATTCACGAGTCTCAAAATCAAGAAGGTAAACAAAGCCGTTCTGAAAAAGGTGAACGAGCTTGAGCTTGAACGTGAAAAATTGCTGAGTGACCTTTATGACTCGACCAAGAAAGTGAGTGACCTGAAACTCGTCAATGAAAACTTGGAGATTAAAGTTAAATCATTAACTTCTAATCTTGATAAATCTAATCTTGATAAATCTAATGCTCAACTCCAATCATTCATGAGTGACTCGCAGAAGCTGGATAATCTGCTTGGGATGAACAAGCATGTAGGGGACAGACATGGTCTGGGTTATGTTCATAACTATGATGCTACAGCTAGTACATCCAAGACCACGTTCGTTCCTGTCATGAATAAAGCTCATGAAATTGCTTATCCGAAACCCAAGGTAAGCATGTCATTGGGTCGAGACCTACCGAATAGCGTAAGGTCAATCGTCCTACTTATCGGCATCAACTACCGAGCAGATTTGAACCACGGTTCATTCCCACTTACCACCACTGTGGTGCACTCGGACACATTCGACCTAGGTGTCGTAACCGTGTGAATAGAAGTAAGAATCTGGATTTCACTAGTAAGGTTGACTTTCTTGCCAATCAAGTCAACCATTTAACTGAGATGATGACTCGGTTAACGCAATCATCTTCTACTTCTAAGAAAGTTTGGATCAAGAGAATCGACCTCGAAGGTCGTGAAAATGGGTGCTCTTAATGGTAAGGGCATTCAAATTTGGTCCTGATTTGATGTTTATGAGCATACATGTGCGGTTCATTGTGTCCATTCATTAATGCATGTATCCCACTTATTTTTTTTTCTTTGTGTATTCGTTTTGTTCTTTCTATTTCTTTACATTTGTTTGCTTTAAGTATGTTTTTTTTTCAAAAAAAATGAAAATGGAAAAATATAAAAATATTTTCAGTTTTTGGCAAACGACACATTGTTATAATCTTAAACATGTTATGTATGATCAAGTAAGCAGTTATCTGTTTTACACTGTTATTTCCATTGTTTGGTTCAGTTTAATGTGGAGTATTGAGTATATGTGTTGTCATGTAATCATTTGCACTTCACACACTATGATCTTGTGAGAGAGTCTGAACTGCATGTGTGATATTTGGGATGACTATCACGTGTTAGTAGGGTGACCTCGAACATGAATTGACCTACATTTAGATGCCTTTAGTTCATGATAGTCTTCATGTATTGTTGCATTTATGATGAAAAAACAAATAAAAACAAAATAAAATAAAATAAAATTTTGAGTTCTTAATTGGTTCATCTTATACTCTGTTTGAAGTCTATTTGACTCGAGTAATTAAGCCCAATGGGTTCCTCATAACATGGTGCCTATGATCATCTGATTTGGGTTAACCAGCCTAAAGCTCGTTACATGTCAATTTAGTAGTTTAATGGTCAGAGTCTGCACATAAGATGTTATTTTCAAGAAAAAGCGATAAAAAACATGCTAAAATTCAGGTGGAGAAAATAAAATTTATCATATATTTGAGCTCATTTTTAGGTTCTAAAATTTATTCGGATTTGACTTTCATCAGTAGGGATCATACTTATTTAATCGTGATGTTTTGCATGACATTTCTTACAAATTTAAGGTTTGGAGTCAGTTTCATGATGAAATAGTGGCACATTACACACATGAGTCATTTATAGACTTTACTCCATCTTAAACTTAACTGCGCAAGTAGGAAAGTCATTTTGATAATGCTCGACTTGTGATTGCATGCTTGATTTTAATTTTCGAAGTGTCGAGAGCTTGAGTTTATATTAACATTTTATTAAGTTTTAAAAATGCTATTGTTCTGAATATTTGGATTTTTAGTGCTATTTCTGTCAATTGAGGTGTCACCAGCTTTTCGTTGGAATACACTTGAGTGACAGCAACAGAAGCTACCTCGCTCGCTTATTGCTCGAGCGACAGACTGTTAATTTGAATGAAAATGTCTTTTTTAGGGGCTTTACGCATTTTCCCCACTTCTTCTCTTGATTTCTCCAAATATTCTTTTACCCACATCAAATTTATGCTTCTTCAATAGTTTAATTGCTCAATCAAACATTGTAGTGGTGTTATTTCATCAAAAACACTGTGATTTAAAGGTAAACTTCAAAAGAATTGATTTTTACTCATTTTCGCAATTTTTGGAATTTTCTCACGCATTGTTCGTTCTTGCTTGAGTTTTAGGTTATGCTTTACATGGTCTGATAATTGGCAAATGTTATCATCGATTGTTGCTTGAACTTTCATAAAAAATTGGATTTTCGAACCTTTTTGTGTCATGAGTTTGATGATTTCTTCACTATACTTCTTTTTTTTTGTTGATTGTGCATTGATAAATGAAAAGCTTGCATTAGAATTGGGTTGTGGATTGGAGGTAGTTGTGAACTTGGTTGGGAGTTTGGGTCGTAGTGATTGTGGTTATAGTTGATGATTTTGGAGTTTGTGTATAGTCGATGTTTTGGGTGTTCGATTGCTGTAGTTTGTTTTTGGTCTTGGGTGGAGTGTGATTGGTTTGTGTGTTGGAGTGGTGTGTTTGGGGACACCGCACGGTGACGTCATGTCACCACGTCATGGCATCACGTCCCTTCGTCATGACACCACGTCTCTACGTCTAGACACCATGTCACGTGTCTTGTCTTCACGTCACCTACGTCTAGACATCATTGCATGTCAAGATACATTCACTATAGGGCACGTTGCATGTCATTTTCTTTGCATCATTTTGCGTGAAATTCATGCATGTCATGCATATCATGATTTCATTTGTCGTTTATCGAGGTTTTAATGGCTTTGTGATTCAATTCTTTCAAATGCCGCCCAAGAGAGCACACACTACTCCATCTACTCCTAGTACTTCGACTGCATTCAGTCGAACTAGGACTTCAATTTAAGATTTTAGACGAAATGATTAATTTATATCTGACTCATCGAGTTACTTTCCTCTTTCTATAACCATTTTTTAGAATGAGCGACTGCCATTGGCAGCAAGTTGTCAACCCGCACTCACACACCTTATGAAATGCTGCTGGGCAGCAAACCCCTCTAAGCATTCCAGATTTCAGTAACATTGTATCTCCTCTAGAAAAGTATGACGAATGTGTAAAAGAGGGTCTCCCACAGTCTTATTTACTCTTCACTCAGAGTTACTAAGTCGAAACGCCATTCTTGAACGCTTAAAAGGCTATGTATCCATGAATTCATCTATACATGTACATTCTTGACACTTTTGGACAGGTATTCACGTTGTATTCAGGGGCGGACCCAGCACCTGGCAAGCCCCCACGGTCGCTAGTGCTGGGTCCGTAGGAAGCTTCAAGTCGTCTGTCGGGAACCGGGAAGAAAGACAAAGAAAGAGGCACTGGACAGTGGACGGGAGCTGGAACTGGAAGAAGGAGCTGGGATTTTTTGTTTGGCCTCATTTAAAAACAAAGGCCAATTAATTAGCCCAATCCATGGCTCTGGAATTCTATTAGCCAAATCCCAATGGCCCAATAGCCACAAAACCTCCAACATCAAATATATTTATCTCAAAGATTGAAAATATCAAGGGTAAAGCGACAATCAACCATATAAACAAAGTTTAGGTACCCTTTCAATGGAAGACTTAGTGGACTGAACAAACCGCGCGACCAGGTTCCCATTCGGATTTGCCAACGCATAGTTGTAGGCCTTAACCGGGGGCTTAGATGACTCAACAAACGATGCCTTTATTGATGGCTAAGCTGATTTAACGTCTTCAATTTGTGTGGCTTATGATGATTCGTGCGTAGAAGATGGTCTTAGAGAAGCAAGTGAAGGTGACAATCTAATTCTTTGTGAAGTGGATATGCAGAGGCAGGAGGAGAGTGGATTGGCTGAGAGTGAAAAGGAAACCATGGCCGCCATTGAAGGTTTTTTCAAGATGGTTTTGTTAGATGAACACTTTTGGAAAAATCTTTAGCAGTACTCAAATCTCGATACTGATAATGATTTTTTGTGGACCGTATGTCCTCTCAAGATGTCTCAACTGGATTGTTCGAGTAATTACCCTGGCTTTTGAGAGTTAATGGAATGTCTGATAAAGTTTAAATTATAATTTATGCCAATTGAAAATATTTTTTATATTTATATGTTTTATATTTATTATATATCAAGTTAAAAGAATAATTTTTTTTGCTGTCAATAGTGAAGAACTTTTATTACTTAGACTTCAACTTGACAAGTTTCGTATGTTTGTGAGAATGGATGAGGCTTTCGTTAACCTCAATAGCATATCTTGTGTAGTTTAGATGGTTAATACCCTCAATAGTCACTGAACTTTTTCAAAAGTTCACATGAGATCACTGAATTTCAAAACTTCCTTAATTAGTAACTGAACTTTTCATAAAGTTTCCA
>CAIGRH010242593.1:0-11901 GCA_903798295.1 Fraxinus nigra | reverse complement strand
TATTTATTTTGAATTCTTGAAACAGAAAGTTGAAGCCTAGCAACAAAGAAAAGTGGTGGTTGTCATGACATGTACCAACTGGACCAACTTGATCATTCTACCTATCCGTATCTACCTCGAGGAGTTTATGATCCTTTACTCCTTTATTTGGTTTATCTTTGTTTTTACATTAGGGACAATGTAATCTTTTTGGTTTAGGGTATGGGTAAGTATTTGGAGAATTATGATCTTTGTTGCTTGCTTTTCAACTGCTTGTCGAGTTAGTATAACTCATTTAATCTGAAAAAATTGGAAAAAAAAATCAAAAATAGCGTCTAGTATAGCGTTGAACGACTTGCCGCCTATGATGATATTTATTTGAATTAAGTATAGCTTTACTTAGAATTGAACAACATCATATCTTATGCTTTACTTGAGTATTTATCCGTGTTAAACTTGTTTACTTGAGCACATAGCAATCATTGACTTATCACTTATGTTGAAACATGACTTGATTATGTGGGTTTAATTGTTGATGTGTTGACCTAAGTTTGAATAAAATCCCCAAATCCTTTATATGGAAACCAAATTGCTAAAAAAACAGCTTGGAGGTGGAAGGTTAGTGCCTGTGTTTATAGAAGTTTGATGGTTTGGAGTTCTTAGATAAGATCTGTGGTTAATGGAGTTTGAGTTAACAAGTCTAGACCGGGCACTTCCCAATGTTAAAATTCGAATCACATATCAAAAGAAAATGCGATATATCTAACACTTTTCTTCTTAGCCTTTATGATTTGAGTCATTAAGTCTGTTGGGATATTTAAAACATGGTGTCATAGGGTTATCTAACTTGGGAGTCATCATCCTAAAACTCACTATAGAGGTCATTTAGAAATCTTAATGGAGATAAGTCTTGCACATAAGATGTCAAAAAAAAATAGAGAGAGAGAGAGAGAGAAAGAGAGAGAGAGAGAGCGCAAATACCCAAAAAAAATATTCATAGAGAAAGAAAGAAAAAGAGATTTAGATTATCAAAAGTGAGAGGTGCCCGGTAAAGACTTCTAGATTTGAACTCTGGGAATTGACGGTGTGACTTTGAGAGATACTTACAATTTTCCTTCTAGAGATATAAGTATCTAATTATGATTACCTTGTGTGGAAAAATACAATTTAATGATTATTAGGAACCCACATGTGCGAAAAATATCTCGGGATTGGAGAGAATAGCATAAGGAGTGATTTTACACGAAAGGTGTGAAGAAAAAATGACCACGCGAGGATTGGGATTATGATTAAATCAACAACACTTAATTGGTTTTGTTCTAGTATGCATGTAAGTTCAATATTGGCTAAGCAAACACACACTAAATCGAGCATCGGATAAGTAAAAACTTATTCTTGATGTTTTTGGGATCTTTCTAAAATGTTGTTTAAATTCGAATATGAGGCATATGGTAAGTTTTTTAACATTGAATTTGTTATTGGAGATTTGTTCAGATTAGTAATATGGTTTATTTCTTAAGTTTTGTTTTGTTTTGTTCGAGAACGAACAAATATTTTAATTTGGAGGTATTTAGTAAGTGCATTTTTGTGTACTTATTCGAGACTATATTACTAGATTTTTGTGTCATTTTAGTATTGAATTTTACTTAACTTAGGTTATTTTTATTTTATTTCAGTTTTGGACTCGTTTCTAAGTAATTGGAAAAGAAAGAATGATCAATTGGGCAATGGATGAAAGTTTAGGGACTAATATGCATTTGAATAAAAATTGAAACACTAAAATTGAAATAATTTGATGTGGAGGACCAAGATGAAATAAAGAATAAAGAAAATGGCCGAAAAAAAATTCGTGAAATTTTTATAACTGGGCAGCTCCCAGTTATATTGTCGTCCGACCTTAAACTTCAATAACATGAGCCATTTTCTATGTCCGGGGCAGCCGCCTCATTCTCTATTGGGAGCCCGCCCAAGCCAAGTCGGGAAAATAAAATTTTGTTTCCTTCATAATTCAATTTCAATAAGGAAACTTCCATTTGAGCCATGATATGTACAATTTTTAGAGGTCTTTTGGAACTCTTTAAAGGGATATAAATACCAACTCTTAAAAAATAATTAGAGTGGAGAGAATTAATTACAAAAGAAGGCAAAAAACACATCAAGATCAAATCCAAGAAGTTCAAGATTGAATTCAAGAATTTTCGGGTGATGAACAACATTTATATCTTTTGCTTTATTCTTCACANTAATTCAATTTCAATAAGGAAACTTCCATTTGAGCCATGATATGTACAATTTTTAGAGGTCTTTTGGAACTCTTTAAAGGGATATAAATACCAACTCTTAAAAAATAATTAGAGTGGAGAGAATTAATTACAAAAGAAGGCAAAAAACACATCAAGATCAAATCCAAGAAGTTCAAGATTGAATTCAAGAATTTTCGGGTGATGAACAACATTTATATCTTTTGCTTTATTCTTCACAATATGTTAGGCTAGATTTCTTTCAAAATAAGTACCTACAACACCATATGAGCTTTGGACAAGTAGATCACCTGAGTTATTTTAGACTCTAGGTCGATTGCCCAATACAAGTAAAGGAAATAACATAATATTGTCAAATTCATGAGAGAATATATTACTTTCAATACTCAAGCGGGAAGCGGTCCTTTGTAGTTTCATACATAACTTTCAAGGTCCAATTTGCAGATGTCCCCCCACCAAGTCACTAGTTTCAGCTGCTTTCACGTTCTCCTTCCCAATATTGAAGTCTCCAATGGTATCTATATCCATCTTGTAGGGGCATCTTAAGGATACCTTGGTCGACCAATCAGATAAGCAAAATCATGAGCTCAACCCTGCCAAAAGCATATCTCGGTATCATCCGAACAGTGGAGACCTGTTTTTATTTATCGTAACTAAACATAATCTATTTCCATTGTTTTAATGTAATTTAACCCTTGTTTAAGCTTCAATAAAATCAAATTTTGGAGAAAAATGTATTTTGAAATAGTAATTTTTTAAGAATGTGTGGTTTTTTAAAAAAAAATTGGATTTACGTATAATATTATTTTATTGGAGAACGTATAATCATAAAGAAGAGACAAAAGTGCATTTTGAATAAAATGGAGCCCAAACATGGGCTTAAATTTGTAAAAGTTAACTAAATTATGCCCTTATCTTGTATTTATACATTGTACACTCGTATCACTGAACTTATAACGAGATGGAATTCAATTCTAATTGTTCCTCTTTACTTTTTCTTTGTGCAAAGTTAAGTAGCAGAGGACAATTATGAGACGAGAAAAAAGATTTTCATCTATAACAGCCTTGTAAAAATTATACGACAAGTATAATTCACCCAAAAAATGGGATGAACCCCCCTTCCGTGCCAGAATTTTGGTGCCCGGGTCAAACCCGGGCACCCCCCTATTGGTGCTGTCAGGCCCCCCACCAAGCGCCAAAATTCTGTAAAAGGGGCTTTGCCCAAATGGGATTACATCAAATGTAAAATTACAGAATATATAACAAGTGTACTTAATTTGACTCCAAATGCTTTAGGAATTTTTTTTTTTAAAATAAAGACTAACTTACCTCTTTCATATTACAATTGTGGTTAGCAATACAAAAAATAAAAACGTATAAGTCAATTTGAAGAAGGAATGTGTGTTGCACCCAAGTGACAGAGAAAGCTAAATCAAGGTTGAGGTAAGGACTTCTAATACACCATACAACATATTTCTTGAAAATGAGAGGAAACTGTCACATAATCTTCTGTTCCTGGAATCCAATTTTGGCGAAGGAATATTACCATGAACCATCTTGGGGTTTAGATATACTCGAACGGTCCTTGAAGGCACCACTTGTTGATACAATGTCTTGGGGGCTTGTCTAGTTGAAACGAGCAATCCATGGTTTATTTCAGTTTTTTCACACTGTGTAAAACTCTGAGTGCTTGAATAGTCATCAATGTTTCCATCCGGCAAGAAGTTGTCAGTCGCATTTTCATTCACAAATTCAGCAGACATATCATTTTGATTAGTATAAATGATATCAGTGTCAAAGTTTAGTTTGCTGGTTCCTCCTGCAACGAAACATTGTAAATTTATGAGTAAAGCTAATGGAAAAAACAAAAGAATGGAAACTATGTAGCAAGACGATGAAAAAGATTAATGATAGGAAACACATAAAGTGGCAAACCTTGAAAATCATGAAAATTAGAACTATTCTCCACTGGAACTGTTTCGTATTCCTCATAAAAGGTCTGTCAAGGACAATCAGTAACATAACTAAGCAGTCGGAAATATCACTTCTTTAGAATATAAAAGTTAATGGCAAAAGGTTACTAATAGTAAACTATTTATCCTAAAAAATATAGATATACATTATTATACCTTTTCTAGGAAGTCAATGACTATTCATTCTCTATCATAGGCTTCTCTGATACTATTAGTTCGGCGGGGCCTAAGAGGCGGTTATTTCAAGGTATTTTGAAGGTAAATTTTATTGAAGCACTTGAATTAAACGTTAGTAGCGCAAATTAGGTTACCTTTTCAAGTTCCTTGTTCGACATCCCCATCCATTTCAAGGTTTCAGCCGTTCTCCCTGATGCGAAAACTTCATCCTTTTCTTCAATTTTGATAGACCTATGATTTGGTTCGTCTCTTAAGTTGTCCATATGTTTGAAGGAATCAATACCATGTATTTGGTTATCATGTGGCGGAAAGGAAAAATCCTGAGCCGGAGCATAAATTTCGCCCCATGTGTCTTGATTTTGAAACTCGTGAGAAGCTTGAGCAACTGAAAGAATTTCCTCCACTATATCTGTAGGTTGATTTGTATTTTCATGAAAAGCATTAGAACGTGACAAACCAGACTGTGGGAAGTCCTGGATTTCCAATGGTGGTAATGTAAAACGATGTTGTAACCTTGCACACTCTATTGCTAAATCAACCTGAAATACATAAATTATCACCAAATGTAAAGATGAAAATATATATAGAGTAGTTGTAAAAATTTTGTATGTCCTATGGTCAATTTTCAAGTTTAGTTGTACGAATGATGTTCAACATGATATGAGAACAAGGATGAGGTGAGTTCTAGTCCCTTGCCCCATTATTTATAAAATGTTGTGCACTTGTCAAAGTTATTTTATATTATTACATGGAAGAAGACATGTTAAAGACTAAATTTAAATAAGCAATATATTGCTTCTCTAACTGCTATTAGAGGTTGCGTTCAAGTCACATTTTCGATTGGCCTGTGATGGCCGGATGCAGGACGAATTATTTATCTGTAAGGCTGAAACTCCTTACCTTGGAGGGTGTATATGATGTTGGTGAACACAGGGAGTATGGATTATTGATGAAACCAAATGCCTCTTCAGATAAGTACTGTGTCCATCTTCCATCATCTGGGTCATTTATATTCATCTGAGAGGCATTGGTGGCACTGGATGAGCAGCTTCCTAATGGCATTAAATAGTCTGAGCTATCAAAATCATCACATTTTCCTTGAGAGTACATGTCGATGCTGGAGGATCGCTCACTGGCTGTGGTCACATATTGGTCGCCAGTTTTCGGGCCATTCAAACTCTTCTTGAATACACGGCAAAGCGCATAAGCTTCCTGAGAACTCATTCAAGAAATCGTTTATTTTTGTGACATATTAAGAATTATATACACAATAGTTGAGAAACACTGAAACCAACAAGACAAATATGTATAGATTCTTTGGGTAAAAGTTAGACAGGAGAAAGATCCTATTTATAGGATTAAAAATAATTTAAAAACAAGATCCAGATAATATTACTGAAGATAGAAAGCATATGTCTTAACAGAATAAAACTTAAAACATAAGATAAAACAGCACCTGCAAGCCGTTGGCATTTTCACATTCCCTTTCATCTAATCGATATTCGTGCATAATCCAATCAGTTCGAGTTCCATGAGGAGCTCTACCTCCGTAGTAAACTAGGGTTTTCTTCATCCCGACAGCCCTCGTTTGTGAATTCACCTTTCTATCCTTTCCAGTGGCCTTCCAGTATCCAGCTTTTGTTGCACGATTAGTCCTCAACCCATTCGGGTACTTACGATCTCTAGGGCTAAAGAAGAACCATTCGAGATCTTTGCTTGGCAATAATGACTTCCCTATACAATTAAAATTTTCAGTCATCAGTTGTCTTGTGATACGAGCATTGAACAAAATACATACAGAAAATAAATCAACAATTGAATAAACCAAAAGTAAGAAAACATAGAAATTAGTTGACAAAATGCGGATCATTTCAAGAGAAGTTAGTGAAGATGATTTTTTCTTGAAGATTCGCATCTGAGTAGCAACAAAAGGCATTAAAGTTGGGTAATATTTGCGGGAAACAATGCAATCATATGCTTTTCTTTGCTTTTTGACTGCATCTTGATCTTTGTGATTAAATAGAGGACATTAAAAGATGTAGGGACTATGAAATGATGATCTTTATCTCAAGGAAAGGAAAGTGAGATTATATATGATATTATTGACTGATAAATTGTGTGTTCAAAGTATATAGTAGCTTCTATTCATGATAGTTTATTGATCATCCAAAAGAAGGTGGAGCACGCGCAAGGAATATTAATCAAACTTTAGTTTGCAGTTTGGAATTTTCACATCGTTAGCACTCGTTAGCAAATTTTAGAATACTGTTAATCACAGTAATTTATAACCATAAATTCAAGAATCTCCCATATAATTTCTTTTGCATTAGGAGAAGAGGGTTATGAATAATTATTTGATACGAGTTTTTTATTATTGTATATTTAAGGCATAAGAAAACGCCAATTTTTCTTTATAACCAATGAAAAAAAAAAACGATTTCTTTAAAAATTATCGAGGACGAACCAGGTTTTTACCCCGTTTATAATTGCTGATTATGGCAAATAAAAAGCTGTATTATCAGGTTGAATAAGAAAAAAGGATTACTGTGTGTCATGCCAATATTTCATCTAAAGCTATTAGAAATGAGGCCAATCAATTTTTTATACCTTTCTTCATCTTCACTTTGTTATTAATCACTTCGCATAGCTAAATTGATGAATCAATTTACAATAATTATCAAACAATACAAAATTCAAGCTATGGATTAAAGAAGGAGAATACCTGGCAGGTCCCATGGCTCACACTTATAGAGATCAACTTCAGGAATGATTTCAAGCTCAATCCTATGCCCGTTGATCTTTTTTTTTAGATAATAAGCCACAAGTTCCTCATCAGTTGGATGGAAACGGAATCCCGGAGGCAATGAAGCAGGTGTCATCTCCCTTTGAAATCCGAAACTCGAAAAATATAAAAATAATTTACACTAACCCCTTTGGAGTCCAACTGCAAATGACTCATGCAAAAAAACCATAAAACAAATTAGTTGCAAAAACTAACAATATCATAGAAACATGCATTTTCTTAAACAATCCCTATCGACAGAATGCCTCGTGATTTGAACATCATTTGATGTCAAATGTGTGCATGTTTGTGTGTGAGAAAGAAAGAGAGAAATCTTACAGGATCCAAAGAAGGGAAAGAGCGAGGCGAAGGAGAGAGGGAGATTGAGAATTGTTGGTTTATTGATATATAAGAGAACAAAAAGAGGAGAAAAGCATATTGGAGACTCCCAACCCCACACACTTTTATCTTTATATTAGTTTTTTCCCATCAAATGTTGCTTTATTTGTCTTTCTTCTCAAGCTCTGTACTCTCTCTAAATTCTTTCTTCTCAAGAAAATATCATAATATATATATATCCCATGCTTCGATTTTGTCCTTTCTTGGAATCTGAGCTTGCCGCATCCACATGGTAATATCAGATGTATTTTGTGTCTCTGTTTAAAGAATCTTTCCTGCCAATGAAAATCTGTATTGGGAAACGAATTGGCGGCTTTCTTAAACTGAAAAGAATGCTCCTTTCACATGCCAATTATGGGTTCATTTATATTAACAAATGTGCTAACAGTAATTAATACCAAGCTCATAATCTGTTTAAAGAATCCTATTTTCTATGCCTCGTAGGGTTGCAAAATTAAAGTAATAATATTACCAACGTATTTAGACATGGACCACCCATTGAACGGGAAAAAAATAGGGTAGACGGTCAAGAGTCATAATTGGTTTAATCAAGAATACCATGATGAAGTGCTGCTCCACTCCCCCGTCTCTGGTTGGGGAATTTTTTTAATCTTTTTTGCAACTTTAGCGGGAAGTTCGATCGAGTCCCCACTTGTAAGGATGTACTATGTTTTATTTTCATTAATAATAAAACATGGGTAAGATAATGGTTTAGAAAAATGACCAAGATGTTAGAATTGAGTTATGACTTGAATTCTTGTTGAGTAAATATTTGATTGGAAACACTATTGGAGGAGTATTGCGAGTTGGTAACAGATTTGAAGATGTCGTGAAGGAGTTCAAGCGACCACCCTCTCACATTCAAACTCTCAAAACAGAGACCTTAGCGGTCGCTTGGCGCCAATTGCAGCGATGAAGTCCGAGGAAAACACTAATTCCATTTTTTGGTAGTTTTTTACTCTTATTTCATCTCAAATATTCCATTATTGATTTTACCCATTATAATGGGATTTACCATATATTAATCTCTTCATTGTATTAATTCTCCTAGTATGTTAGGGACTATTGTATTATAAATATTTGGTATATTACACATATTTGATAGAACATAACAAAGAGAAAATCCGATTAATAGAGACTCTCTCTATTGCCAAAGTTCAATATAGTTGCACATATGCTAATGTTCCTTCATCTCTCCTAAAAGTAATTATTAAATCATAGTCTAATAAATAATAAAACAACTAAACAAAAACCATAACATTAGAAATATTAAAAATATAAATCGTCAAGCCAAAGATGAGTCACACTGGTGAAAAGAGATCCAGCATATAGATGTCCAGCCAAAGATAGCTCCACAAATTTATAAATACTAATAAAAAAAATAATGCATATTTGCATGAATATGACGAGACAATAATACTGTCAGGGATGCCACGTGCTTAGGACGTCCCAAATAGATTATATATACAATTAAAATGATTTGTGATAATAGATAACTTTAAAATAGAAATTTCATACAATTAAATATATGCTTTTAGAAATTAAATTAACACTCGTTATCTTAGAAGTAGCTTATGTTCATCATTTAGATGGACATTACTAAGAGAATTTAAAAAATAAAAATAGAGAGAAAAAAGAGCTACATTATAGTTTTAACATAATCAAAAAAATTCGTCAAATACCAAAACAATCTTTGTTTTGTAGAATTTGTCTCACGCAAATCGACTTCTTCAAATCTCAAATGTCCAACATGAATACATTCACACACATAAGCATCATTTGTGCTATTTTGAATTTTGAAAAACTCTAATCCACAATAAATTACTTTCATTGACAACATGTCTTATCTTTAGCTGATGACAAACTGCTTTCATTGACAACCGTTCTAGAATGAGAAATGTTATTTATATAGCTATAATGATTTTAATTATGTTAATTACGTAGTGTATGTACTAACACAAAGGAGCAATGCATCTCCCCTCTCATTTGTTTACATTAATTATTAATTATAAAAACAAGCATCTCTCAATCTCTTTCACATGCTCTCCATTGGCACGAAATTAAAAACATAGCCTCAACAAGCTATCTCCATCTTCCTTCATGGTACGTTCTCTTTGTATATTAAAATTTTTAATATGTTAATGTAGTGTGTGGATGGTTTAGAATTTGAACACATATTATAATATTATTATAATTTATTTAGTTTCGTATAATGATAAGAATATAGAGGAAAATAATTGAGGACTTAAGTGTGGAAATGAACAAGTTTTATAAATGTTTATTGCAGTTATAATGTTGTGTAATTAATTAAAAATTTAGTAGAAATATAATTACTTATCATTTGGTATTCCATTTTTATATAAACTTAAGTATCATGGGGATTCATATGTAACTATAAATTAAAACGGCTTTTAAATAAGAGTAAATATAACATAAAATAAATATTTTATCAAATTATATAGTAACATTATGTATGCATTAATTTTATTATATTAAATATATTATTTAGTTGTTTGTAGTTGTTTGAATATGTATGAAACAACCAAATAAAACAGTCATTTAAATAAGAAAATATGAATTTTTTTTTAACGGACTAATTCAACCGACAAAAGAAATTTAAGTTATGTTTTTTTAATAAAAGTTGTTAATAAAAATTAATATTGATAATCCCACATATGCCCGATCTTTATAGACTCGAGGAGATTTTCCTCATTTCTCATGTGCTTGTAGGATGACCTCCTCGGGATATTGAGCTCGGGTCCTATCACCCCAACCAGATTTTTGCTATCGACGTTTCTCGTCTCCCAGGGCCCCTCTATGTGTCAAAACTTACTCAATTCCGATAATGATAGAACCCTATCAATTGTGCATTACCTCATCCTTATCAAATTATGGCATCAAAGTCCCATCATTATCCAAACATTGGAAAAAAACCAAGTCAACTCAAGTACAACTCTCAATTGCACTGGAATCCCTAGAAATCTCAACGTTGTAGTCCTACTAAGAGTCTACCACCTACCTCTATAAATACCTCATTCTCATCCAGTGTCAAATGTACATTTTTACATATATCTTTCAGCATATATCTTATTTCTCAATTCTCTCTCTGACTTAAGCATCGAATGGGCCACGAGACCAAATCTCGACGCCTTTGTTTCAGGTACCGGAAGACTTTGTTCATGCTCATTCTCAATCGTTAAGCTCGGAAAATCAGCAGGTCTGATTTTTGGTAACATCATTGGCGCCCTCTGTGGGAAACGCTACCGAAAATCATGGTGAATACACATTCAGGTCTTCCTCTTGCAAGCTCATCCGCTCCAAACCAACCACCCGCTACGGATCCTTTAGTTCATCAGGAAGAATCTCCAGGGGTGCCAGATCTCCCACCAGCACTAGTTACCACTGAGGCATTTGAAGAACTCCGTCATCAGGTTGCAATGCATACTCAATTGCTCGGCCAGAGAAACATTCCCCAGGCGTCGGCACCAGAGACAACGCCGACCCAACCGGAGGGCTTCACGAATGATACTTGAGCTCGGGATGCCCATGACAATGGTTGATCCGGGGCCTCGAGCATACCACCAGTAGCCTCGGCCTCAAGATTGGTGACGATGGACTCGAGCGAGCTCGCACGGATCATACAAGATGGAATTACAGCAGGACTACAACAGAATGCCAAAGGAGTGACGGGGTTCACCCCTAACACTTTGTTCACAGCAGAAGTTCTTTCATATCCTCTCCCAGACAAGTTCAAGTTCCTCCGCATCAAGGAATATGATGGGACCACTGACCTCATCAACCATCTGGTTGTCTACACGGACGTCATGAACCTACAGGTTGAGCCGGATCAAGTGATGTGCAAGGTATTTCCTCAAACGTTGACCAATACAAAGGCAGGATCATGCTCGGGGAAGCAGAGGCAGGAAAGACCGCCTAGGTCGTTTATTCGTCTGAGCACTTCTAAGTCCAACATATTGATGGAGATCAGGGACATGAAAGATCTTAAATGGCCTCCTAGACTGTGATCTCCCCCGGAGATAAGAGACAAAAGCAAGTACTTTGACTTTCACAAGGATCATGGGCACACTACGGAAGAATATATAATGTTGTAATGGGAGATTGAGGCATTGATCAAGAAGAAATTATGAAGTTATGAAGACATCACCTTCGGGACAGAAGATCTAGAAGTTATAACATTTCCTCGTGATGATGCATTGGTCATATCCGCCTAATAGCCAATTTTGAAGTCAGAAGGATATTTGTGGACAATAGGAGTGCCATCAATGTATTGTCCCGCGATGCCTATGAGAAGATGGGGATTTCTACCAAC
>CAIGRH010242565.1:0-10255 GCA_903798295.1 Fraxinus nigra | reverse complement strand
ATTTTTGGGTGCCTACGATAGTACACCACCAATGGTCATCACTTCTTGATTTTTTGAATCAAATATAGTGCATCCCTTGTCTTTGAATACCAACGTATAATCTTTTTCAATCAATTGACCAACACTTATCAAATTTTGATCAATATTTGGAACATATAAAATATCATAAATATATTTGGTACCTATCAAGGTCTGCACTGAATTTCACTAACTCACTTCACCTCTACAAACTCTTCATTCCCTCACTTTAACCTTTGATCTATAGTCTTCGTCTATCTTTACAAAAATGCTAGAATTGGAAGTTATATGGTGAGTACATCCACTGTCCAATAGCCATATTTCATCACTGTTACGGGCCCTTTCATTCATTGCTGTGAACAAATGCTTCTCCTGTTGATGAATTTCTGCCACTTGAGCCTGCTGTGAATCCTACTTCTCCTTTTGGTTTTTACAAACTTTTTGAACGTGTCCAAATTGTTTACATGCTCTGCGTTGGACCCCTGGCCTATACCAACACCATTTGGAATAATGGCCAGTTTTCTTGCAATGAGGATATGGTGGATAACCATCATTCTTGCTTGCAGTTCTATTGCTTTCTCTTTTCTCCTTTTCAGATTGTTGCTTCTTTACACCAAAGCTTGTTTGACCTTTATACTTTTCCTTAGCAAAAAGCGCTCTTTCAACTTGTTATTCTTGCCAAAACAACCTCATTTGCTCAATTGTTTGCAAGGCATTTATGAGCTCAGATAAGGTAATGGCAGACAGATCTCTGGAATCTTCAAGTGAAGAGATTTTTTAACTCAAATTTCTAAGGCAAACTGATAAGGGCCTTTTCTACTACACGTTTATCTCCTAACAGCCTTATTTTGTTCACCACTTTCATCAACCTATTTGAGAAGTCTTTAACTATTTCAACCTCCTTCATCTTTAGTATTTCATACTCCCTTCTAAGATTGAGAACTTGCATTTGCCTTATCCTTGAATTCTTCCTGAACTCCTCAAGCAATATATCCCAAGCTTTCTTTATTGTTTCACATGTGATAATCCTGGTAAAAATTGCATTAGAAACGGCTGATTGGATATAAGACAAAGTCTTACACTTCTTTGTAACCTCCTCACTATGTTGCTTCAATTGAGAAATAGTTGGATTTTCTCTAAGAGGTGGTAGTTCTGCTCCAGGTTCTGTGATTTTCCATAGATCATAGGCTTTCAGATAAGCCTTCATCTTCATAGCCCAAAAATCATAGTTCGCAC
Source organism: Fraxinus nigra (assembly GCA_903798295.1). Taxonomy (NCBI): domain Eukaryota; kingdom Viridiplantae; phylum Streptophyta; class Magnoliopsida; order Lamiales; family Oleaceae; genus Fraxinus; species Fraxinus nigra. The sequence goes on along the minus strand of CAIGRH010242565.1, from coordinate 9,001 downwards.
CTGTGAAAACTAAAGGTAAGGGTGATGAGAAACTGCCTAAAGCCATCTTCTTGCTGATTTGATGAAAGGTTTTCTCTCAGGCTGCTGGTAACGTTCTCATCGATATGGAAAGCTTCTTACCGATTTTGACAGAACTTATCGAATATGTAGTACTTATCAATTTCTTCAGTTCTTTAGCACTTACCGAATTTAGTATTACTTACCGGTTAATACACTACTTACCGAATTTGGAAGTGCTTACCGATTTTTTCAAACTTACCGATTTCTATAAAAGCTTACCGGATTGATCACCTCTTACTAGATTGTGCAAGAAAACTAGTACCACTTGTCGTGGAAATTTATTACCAGGGCACTTTCTTGGACCTCCTCCAAAGGGGGTAGAAGTAAATGGCACAGGCCCATCACCTTCAAAATAATTTACTTAAAGGTTAGTTTATATCATTTATTGTAGTAGGAAAAGTAACTGTGAAAATTATATTTAGTAGCTCATGACCTTCAAATCTTGTAGGATCAAAATTTTCTAGGTTCAGAAAGTATTTGGGACCTTTATGAGTTGAATTCACAAACCAATATATCTTCAACATATCATGTATCTGTGTTCATATTTAAATTTTAGTGCAGTGAAGTAAAGTAGTAATGATAGAAACATGCCTTCCATCCCTTAGGAATGGTGAAGTTGGTATAAGTGATATCATGTAATGCCTTCCTAAAAAGTCCTTGAGAAGGTGGTCCTATCCTCAACACTTCATTCATGAAGTTCTGAGAATACTTCATTCTATTTGTATCTTCCCAGCTCAACAATTTTTCAGTCGCTTTTAACTTAGCAATCTCATTTTGTTCTGTAAACCAAGAGATGTAAATTTAACAAATACAATGTTATATCGAACATGCATATGCAATATAAGAGAGCAGACTACCCAAAAACTTGATCAAGATTAATGGAAATTCAGAACCTCCAAGAAAATTGTGTAAGTATTCACATGTATGGGCAAAATAATGATTATGGCATAAAAAAGGTTGTAATTAAGAGACTTAAGTAGAAACAATACCTCTTAAAACTTGTGAGTATACTTGAGGATTATCAACTAGATAGTACAGAAGATTTGTGAGCAAAGAACTGGATGTTTCATGGCTAGCAATGAGAAAACATAACATTCAGCTTGCAATGTCATTATCACTTGCAAACTTGCCACGTTTGTTAGTTTCAGTAAGCGAGCAAGATAATATATTGCGACTAGTTTTTGAATCTTCTTTTTTTTTTATAAATAGTGTTTATTTTGCCTGACGATTTTTCATAGCTCCCTATGAATGACTTTAGCAGCCTTTATAGCATTACTTAATGGAGTGCCGAGATATCGATTGGCAACGAGAAAAGTCCAGCGTTAATAAGATTGAATTGATCTACCGATTTGGCCATGTCTGTGGGATCTTCAATGCCCAATAATAGCTTGCATGATAAGGCAAATGTAAACTTCTTGGTCAAAGGATGAACCTGAATATTTTTTTTCCATAAAAACGTTCAAATCATATAAATCTTCGTATCCTATATTGATCATAAATGTGAATATTATTGTATATAATATGACCATTGAAATATGAAATAATATTTAAAGTATAGGTGTTTGGCTTAATTTTCTTAATAATGTTGATGTAAATCCGTATGCCAATGGATTTCTTTAGTGTTCGTTGTGGGGTTTCTTCATACCTGCTAAGCTAACTATTCTAATTCTTGACCTAATTATTTTTCTGAGGTTAAAAAATATACAACATTTTAAGATGGAAACCTAACTTAAAAGTTCAAACAAAAAATAGAATTCCAAATCGAAAGAACCAATATCTTGAATGTGAATGTGTTGAACCGTGTGACACTTTTGTTGTCACCTTAGTAATGTTTTTTGTGTAACTTAATCTATGTATTTTGTACTCAATCGGGTAAGAGCTTCACCATCCGGTAAGAACTTCAAAAATCGGTAAGCTCTATCAAATCCGATAAGATATATCAAAACTATAAAATCTGTCAAAACCAATAAGAACTTTCCATACTGGTAAGAACTATACTAGCAGCCCTGAGAGAAAGCCAATGAGCAACCTTCATATATAGTCGAGTGTTTTTAGCGAGTAAATGATATGGCTTCAAGTGGTTTTTTGCCCCTTTACCTTTAGCATTTACAGGAGAAGATTATGACTTCTATTCTACAAAGATGAAGAATGTAAGGAATGATCGAGGCAAGCAGAAGATTGATGACCACCCGCCACACAGGGCCGGTGTAATGAATATGATTATTGGAGGGATGCGACACGGGGATTCAAACTCAACTAGAAAGAGTTATGCATGCACGGTTGAGGTCTGCTCCATTTAGAAAAAGGTCAAGTTCAGTCAAAGTATCACTTTTGGTGAGAAAGACTTAATTAGTGTGGTAACCCCCCACGGTGATACCCTGGTGATCGTCGACGATATAGCGAATTACGATGTTAAAAGGGTATTGGTTGATGATGGTAGCACAGCAAACGTTCTCACTAGGAAAACATTTATGGGATTGAGAATCTTTTTGGAAAGGTTGAAAGCAATATTCACACTCCTCGAGGGGTTTGGAGTGGGCTATTGTAATACCGTAGGGAGTTCTGAAACTTCCAGTGCCATTGGGCACATACGCCACAAGCGTGGTGATTTTGACGAACTTTTTGATTATCAAGACCCCCATGGAATATAATCCAATCTACGGTCGACCCCCTACTGAATATTGATGGGCCCATTCCTTCCACTTATCACCAAGTGATGAAATTCCTAACCAGTTGTGGTGTGGGGTATGTGAGGAACAATTAACAGTCTTCGAGGAAGTTTTATCTTGACAATCTATGGACTAAGTGATCTTTACCAGTTATGACATTGGACCTTGAGCCTCCAAGGGGACGAATCGAGACTCTCGATACTACAGAAAAAATTTCGATAGCAAAAGGGTGTGAATTTAGCGCTGGGGTAGACTTGAAGCCAGAGGAAATAAAAGAATTGGAGAAGTTTATGTCAAGCAATTTGGACATCTTTGCATGGTACCCAAGCGATATACAATGGATCGATCCATTTATTGCACAACACTGTCCTGGTGTTTCATTGGGGGCTAAGTCGGTAAGATGGAAGAAAAGAAACCTTGCCCCGGAGCAACAGGTTGCAGCGAAGGCCGAGGTTAAGAAGCTACTGCAAACGGGGTTCATTAAAGAGGTGCAATATCCCGAATGGTTGGCAAATGTCGTCCTTATGAGAAAATCAAATGGCAAATGGCGTATGTGCGTAGATTATACCGGTCTAAATAAGGTGTGTCCAAAAGACTCGTACTCGCTACCCAAAATAAATCACTTGGTGGATGCCACATTAGGTAACGAACATTTAATTTTTCTGGATGTCTTTTCTGGGTATCATTAGATCTCCATAGTCGAGTCAGACCAGGAAAGAACCTCTTTCATAATTGATGATGGGACATACTATTATACGTCTATCTCGTTCGGTTTGAAGAATGTTGGGACAACTTATCAGAGAATGGTGAATAAGGTCTTCAAAAACCTGACTAGGAGTGTAATTGAAGCATATGTAGATAACATGGTTGTCAAGAGTATAAAGGCCAACAACCATGTAGATGACTTACAAAAAGTGTTCGACATCGTTCAACAAAAAAGATTGAGATTCAATCCAAACAAGTGTGTTTTTGGAATAACGGGTGGAAAGTTCTTGGGTTTTATGATGACACAAAGAGGCATTGAAGCAAATTTGGATAAAATTTGAGCTATTCTTGAAATGAAGAGCCCTAAAAGTATGAAGGATATCCAAAGGCTGACATCCAAAAGCTGACAAGTCGGGTAGCGGCATTGAATCGTTTCATGAATCGAGTAGCAGAAAAGTGCTACCGCTTTTTCAAGGCGATTGGGGGCTCTACCAACTTTGAATGGACCAAGGAGTGTGAAGAGTCACTTGAATCTTTGAAGCAGCCACTGCAGTAGCCATCGATCTTGACTAGATAGTGTACAGGGGATGTGTTGAGTTTATATTTAGCAGTATCAAAGCATACAGTTAGTGCGATGCTGGTGAATGAACTTTCAAATGTGCAGAAGTTGATTTATTACGTTAGCTAGGTGTTCATGGGTGCAGAAACACGCTATATCCTTGTAGAGCAGTTGGTGTTTGCATTGATTGTGGTAGTTAGAAAGTTGTGGCCATGCTTCTAGTCTCAAACCATACAAGTCATGAAAGATAAGCCTGTAAAGAAGACTTTGCATCGACTTGAAACTTCGGGGAGGAAGCTAGAGTAGGCGATCGAGTTGAGTGAATTTGACATTGAATTTAAGCCAATAACGACCATCAAGGCGCAAAAATCGACAGATTTTATCGCATAGCTTACTACTCCACCTGACTATCCCTCGTAATTGTAAGCGGTTTGAAAAATCTTCGTGGATGGATTCTCGCATAGCGAGGGGTTCGGAGCATACATCATTATGATATGGCCAGAGTTTGAAGAGTTAAAGTATTCATTGCACTTTGAGTTTTCGACAACGAATAACGATGTCGAATATGAGTGACTTTTTGTTGATCGTTGGATAAGTGACAGTGAATCCGAAGTAAAGGATGGGAAGATAGCGGCCTATCTGATGAAGGTTAGAGACCTGCAAAGAAGATTTGTAAGTTTCAAAATAACCAATGTCCCTCGTAGAGACAATGAGGAGGTTGACGCCATGTCTAAGCTGGCATCAACAAATTCAAATAACCTGCCCAGCACAGCAAATATACAAGTCATGCGACGGCTGAGCATTTAGCACATAGTGGACATAACAGGCATAAAGCATGAGAAAAGATGGTTGGAACCATTGATAGACTACATTAAGGAAAATAGATTGCCAGATGATCTATTCGGGAGAGAAGATAAAAAGTTCAGGCAGCCGCTTTCATAATAATCGATGGACAGCTTTACAAATGAGGATTTACCATGCCATACTTGAAGTGCTTATGCTCAGCCAAAGCTCATGAGGTGTTACTCAAGATACATATAGGAATGTATGGCAAGCATCAAGTCGTAACTACCCTTACCTTCAAAGCTCTGCGATAGGGCTACTACTAGCCCACAATGAAAAATGATGCCAAGGAATTGGTAAGAAAGTGTATGCCAGCGTTATGGAAATCTTATTCATGTTCCCGCTGAGCAACAGTCAGCCATTTTTAGGATAAGTCCGTTCTTCCAGTGAGGGATGGATATTATAGGGCCTTTGCCTATGGCAAAAGGACCGAGAAAATTCTTTTTGGTATCTACTGATTTTTCACAAAATGGGTCGAGGCGGAGCCTTGGCTACTATCACGATAGCAAAAGTACGGAACTTCATTTGGAAGAATATTATATGCAGATTCGACATACCGAAAGTCCTCATCACTCACAACGTCAAGCAGTTTGACAATCATAGCTTCAAGGCCTTCTATTCAAGTTATCATATAGATCATAGACTCACTTCCACTGCTCACCCCCAGTCTAATGGACTGGCAGAAGTAATGAATCGAGAGATCTTATGGGATTTGAAAACGATACTAGAGAAAGAAAAGGGGCTTTGGGCAGACGAATTACCTAATATGTTCTAGGCGTATCACACGACCCCGTAAGAACCAAAGGGAGAAACTTCCTTCAAGTTATCCTTCGGAATGGAGGCTGTTGTTCCCGTAGAAGTCCTAAATGAGACTAGCGGGATAAAAGTCAAGCAGATCGACATCTCGACCACCAGTGCGGAGGTCGACCTACCCAATAGGGGTAAGGAAGAGAGAAGTTATGAGGATGGCAACCTACAAGTGGAGGGCCACTAGATACTTTAATCGTAGGGTGAAACCTAGAGCTTTTCAGCCAAGGGATCTAGTACTAAGGGAAGCAGTGGCAGCGAGAAACCCTCTGTCAAAGCTCCGACCAATTTGGGAAGGACTATACGATGTGGTTCTCAAACTTGGAAAGGGAGCTTATAGCCTAAAGGACTTGAAAAGAAAACCAGTAGGCAAACCGTGAAACACCGAGCATCTTAAGAAGTATTATCAGTAGACCAACATGTGGGATTTTAAAATCACATGATGCTTTCTTGTGAATATAGTAGCTAAGATGTTCAATTGGTTTCTATAATGTAATGCATACTACAGACACACTCTATTGAAGTTGTTTAATGAGAAGCCCATAAGGAGGCATATGATGTGGGCGCTAAGGAAGGGCCGGCCTAGCTAGGACGTCCCAGTGTGCCTACCGAGTCCCCAAATTCAAGCAAGTTAAATTTTATTATGAGATCTTGATTTGTGATTGATCAGAACGAAGGCTTCGAATTTCCTTTAATGCATCGAGATTTTTCAACACATAGTAATGAGCAACAAAGCCAAGAAATTGGCTTGCTCAAAATCGCTCTAAGAGCTTGTGGTGAGTTTACTAAACCAAAAAATGGTTAAAGCTCGAAATCACTAGACCCTATACTCTACTATTCGAAGATCGCTCGACATATAGTAATGAGCAACAAAGCCAAAAGGTTGACAAGCTCAAAATTGCTCTGTAAGTTGGTTGTGAGTTTTTAAAACAAAAAACAATGGTTAAAGCTCGAAATCACCAAACCTTACACTCTAATGTTCGAAGATCGCTCGACACATAGCGATGAGCAACAAAGCCAAAAAGTTGGTTGGCTCAAAATTGCTCTACCAGTTCGTGGTGAGTTTTTAAAACCAAAAATGGTAAAAGCTCAAAATCACCGGACCTCACATTCAATAGTCCAAGATCGCTTGACATACAGCGACAAGAAATTAAAAAAAAAATCATTCACCAATCCAAGATCGCTTGACATACAGTGACAAGCAACAAAAAAAGGGGTTAGATAGCTCGAAATCGATCTAAGGTCTGGAAAAGAACCTTCAAAACCAAAATTTAGCAAAAGTCCGAAATCATGCTCTATATCCAACATAACCTAAGGATCTAGGCGGAAAGCAATAAAACAAGTTGTAACAACCAAGTTGTGTTCAACGGTTATGGAAGGGAGCCTTCAAAGCTATAAATTAGTTGAGATCCTAAACTGCTAGACCTTGCGCTCCACAGTTCAACAAAGGAAAGTGATACCAAAAAACCAGTTAAAATTTGACAAATGAGATATGGAAAGTAAAAATACAACCCAGGCTTAACGCCATCGTGCGGGTCGACCGCGTGGCATCTAACATACGCCTATATAACCAGGCATCCATATGTTGACTATTAACTATGACGAACTAATATGTGGAGCGGTGTAAAGATGGGCAAATTAACTCTTACTCATCGACACATGACACATACAATAAGATAGATATAAAACAAATAAAGAGAGAGGTTAAATGTTAAGCAAGCATCCATACCCAAAATAAAGTGAGATTGTTTGTCCACATCTTGAACTAGGAAAAACCACTAAGTAATCAAATGATAAAAGCGACTATAAGTAGAAAGTGCTAAAAGGTCTACAATAAAAAGCTATGTCAACTTGAATGCGAAGTCCCTTCGCTCCTGACTCGCGATGTGAGCCTAAATGTCTTGGATTGAAGGGCTTTGCCTTCTTTCCCTTTGCACTGCACCAAAAACCTATCAAAACCTGATGGATCGATAGTAGGGTGCTCAACAGATATCAACTCCTTGGTTAATTTGATGGACACCGCCATCGCATTGCCCGAGTATGAATTCAAGGCCTTAGCAAAATCATATCACGATTTGTATCGCTCTACAGACACCTCCAGATCCTTAGCATACTCATCGGAGGCCCTATGTAACACCCCAAAACTTTTAGAATAAAAATTTATTTTGTTATATATATTATATTTTTATTATTTTGAAAAGTTGATGGCTAAAGTGATATATGTATTAACTTAAATTTTTGGGCTAATTATTTGGACCTTGTTAAAGCGACAAAAAGTATATCAATATAGGTCTCGTTATAAATTAGGCTCGAGAAAAAGTTAATTTAGATTAGTTAGACCCAAGTTATTGAAGTTTATAGAAGTTTTTATTATTAGTATTTAATTTAAATTAAATATCACCAACTTTTAGATCGGCTTGCACGTGTTTGGATACAAACAAATTCTCATGTGACTCGTATATTTGCCCAAAATTACACTGTCATGATAACTTTACTTTTAGGAATCTTTCTATTTAAATACAATACAAACTCTATCACTTTGATTGTGATAGATATTAAATATGTATTTTATACACATTCAAGTACATGTGTCATAATATGATTTGTTTTATCAAGATTCAATTCATATCCAAGTTGGTATACATTTTTATCCTATCACAATTGTACTATGAATCAACTACTATTTTTCAACTATAAATAATGTACCAATGTTCCATAATTCACTACCACATAATTTTACACAGCAGTTTTTATAAAGTAGCTGTAAATTCTAAGTACATTTTTATATTCAAAAGCTCGTTTGATCAATCAAGATAAGATACCTTTGTACAAGTGGTTTGTTTCATTATTTTTTTATGTTCAGTAATTTATGCATGAATTGCCAGTGGACCTTCGGGTTCGACCTAATGAAATGTGAAATCTTTCGAGAATTCAAAATGAGAATTGAGAAGTGATGGGTATCTCGCTTGGTCATCGATATACTCCATAAAGAGAAATGTGGTATGAATTGTCTATATTATTGTTATATAATTGCGTATAGAAACTACACGTATCTTACTGGGTGTTTTTTTTTAAAATACTCACTCTTACAAATTTTTAAGGGCTAGTTCGGGTCGATTGGAGTCGTAGCGAGATGGTGCATCGGACTGCCAAGGGATTTCGACATACGAAATTATGAAGTTTTACTGCTTTTAAATTTAGCAGTTTGTTTTGTTCAAACATTATTATCGAATTTATTAGTTGAGAATGTTTAAGTTATTTTTTTAAGGACACGATTTTAGTAATCAAATTTAAATTTATGGATATTACAATATTTCCCTTGATAGATCCAATGAGTGTTTGCTTCAAAATAATATGA
>CAIGRH010242545.1:0-17969 GCA_903798295.1 Fraxinus nigra | reverse complement strand
TTTTTTCGTTTCCTTTAATTAAGCAATATTTATTCTTAATTTGATTTATTTCAATATTAATTTAAAAAACTTTATGGAAACTTTTTTGTTTCATTTTTGTCCGTAATTCATTTAATTTTTTATTAGCATCAATGTAAAGTAAATCTATGTTTTGCATATAGTAGTTATAATTCTTTTCACTTAATTTTTTGTTATTATGCTTGATTGCATTATCTCTTATACAATGTTTTCTAACATTTCAATTTTTGCAGGATATATTACCATCTTGATACAGAGTTGAGATAGATGACGGGGAAAGTTAGTTGGAATAGTAGCTTTGACAGTTTCACTACTATGTTGGAGCTGCTGGATGATCAGCACGCAAATATTTTATGCCAATCTTTCCTATGGCCCTTGCATGAGTTGAGAGAGGTGCAGTACTCGGGACAGATCATAAACGCGCTACTGTGTCGGCTACTCAGGACTGTCGAGGATGATTCCTTCAATTTCGACTTCGGAAGCAAGGTCATTACTTTCACCTTATTTGAGTTTTCACTAGTGACTGGACTAAAGATTACGAACGATGCGGCAGCTCTTGATAGTACTTAGAGGAGCAGTAAGCTGCATGACGCTTATGTTCAAGGACATGAGACAGTGCTTCTGCCATAGCTAGTAGACGCGATCAGGGGATCCGACCAAATTTAGACAGACTTAAGCTCAGACTGTCTACATCCTTGAGAGTGTGTTGCGGTGTCACCACAAGAAGACTACGATCGACCTATTCCATCTGGAGATCGTCGACGATCTTGATGTCTTCAACACCTATCCGTGGGGCCGGAGATGTTTGATGACACAGTATACGTCTTCACTAGATCACACTCGAGGCCCAAGGAGGCCGTGCATAAGTACGATACATATGGATTACCCCTGACAGTGCAGGTAGATGTTTGACATAATTAACTTTAAAATATTTTCTATAATAAATATGTATATAATAATTGTATGTGTTGCACATTAGGGCATATGAGACCGTCCCCTTTTGGGTACCTGCTCTGCGACTCAAGAGGAGACACGCTGGCCTCAGATGCATCATTGGCAAGCATCCTGAGCGGTCGGATGTCGATCGGGCAAACAGTTAGCAGCTCTCATCGACAACCCTCAAGTGAGTATTATACATTTGCAATTTATATTGAAAGTACTTTCAAAAATACATCACATGTTCATTAACTAGTTGAAATTTCAATATGTCAGATTGAAGTCATAACTCAGCTGACGTCATCGATGGAGGAGGGTCGAGGATTTGTGCATGAATTAGCCGTTCTGCTTATTAATTCAGTTAATAATTTTTAATGTTGTTGTTTGTGCACGAGCGCGGTCCAAACGATCCTCGAGGGCATCACCTCCTCCCCGTCCATATACCTTCCCCGTAGAGCTCCTGCACACAATCAAAGCCATGATTTCGATGATCTATATGCCCGATCGATCGGATTCTTAGCAAAGGAGGTGGGTGTGCTACAACGAGAGTTGGTATAAAGGGTCGACGATCCGAGACAACGATTGGTAGGTAGGGTCGACGATCTATCTAATGATGTTAGATTACTGCGTTGTCACGTCGTTGACCTTCAGGATGAGGTCGCAGTACTCCGAGGTGATATAGCAGCCATGCGACCAGGTACTAGAGAGGGTGGCGGAGGGAGTGATAGAGAGGGTGCCGGATGGGGTGATGGAGATCGTATTCACTCACTGTTGTATAAAATGCTGAATTACAATCATTATGGGCGGGTGCCCGAGGTGGCACAGGGGAGTGGTGGAGGCGATCGAGGTGAAGTTGGTGGCAGAGAGGGTGCCCCCGATCAAGAAGGCATAGATGACACCGATCATGACAAAGGGTAAGAGGCTTGATGGTGGCGTGCAGAAGCAAGTGGTCACAATACGTTGTATCTCCCTTCATAGTTGAGGTGGAGAGGAGGACGTTCGTCGATTGGACATACCTCAATCTCTTTTGAGAGGTGGACCATGCCAATGAAAAGCGTTTGAGACGAAGTGGAGAAAAATTATTCCCGAGTAAGTATTGTATGATTTTAGTAAAGTGTTTCTTTTTTCAGAGCTAGCTGCACGAAAGCTCGAACGACGGTCTTGATCGTTTACAAGTGGTTCCATGACGTCACCACTTCGGGAACATGGCTCGCCGACATGTACGTGACGGAGTCATATTGTTATTTTTTATGTATACATGATTTTTTGCTTATTAAATGAAATAACTCCATTCTTTTTTTAGCTACATGGTATCGACTAACACATTATAGTTCAATTGTAGATGCGATTGCGGTATATTTGTTATAAAGTATATTGAGTTTCTAAATATTGCACATAAGGTTGATAGAATCAACCAATCTTGGATGCAGATTTGGAGGAATAAATTAGCGGCAAATTTATATGAATTTAATTGTGATTCGTAAATATCTTATACTGAATTGTTTGTAAACATTGTACATTGAATTTTTTCATTTATTTATTAGGCAGTGGAAATATAGTCTAATCATACGATGCTCTCCAATAATCAGCCGTGTAATAAAGAGAGCATAGTGTCCTCACTACAAAACGTTTATACATAGCTACCCGACTGCATGCTCACATGGGAAACTCTCTAATTGAAATCAACGGCAAGTGCATGTGTTATCAGTCAAGTCCACCATATATGTCATATTATGTGCACATTTCACGGAGAAGCGCAACTCATCCATTGGTTCCACATACAACTTTCTCGCAATCTCTGCAGCTTCGAAAAGTTTATCCTCTTGAGTCGGGACTAGCACACTAGTGAAACTTTGTGCTTCCGCACGTCGATCGTGAAACCACTGCTGCAACTTGTTATGAATGTTCTCATTTATTGCGAGGATTGGTAACTTTCGATCATTCTTGAATAATGCGTTGAGATACTCCGCATTGTTTGACGTCATCATGTTGTATCGATGGCCTAAAAAATGTGATCGCATCCAATGTTCAATTCCCATATTTGTCAAATATTCCCATGCCTATAACAATTTGCTTCCTATTTCCACCATGAACTAATTACACTCTTCAATACTATAAGCTTCAACTGCTCTCCTGAACATTGAAACGATGTTTGTACCCCGAAACATAGTCTTAAGGTTACCTAGTATATGGTACATGCAATATTCATGATGTGCCTCGAAAAATACTTCGGCTATACCATTTATTATAGACTGTCACCAATTAGTTACGAAGGCAAGGTCCTCAACTTTCCTGATTACATCTCTCACCTTTGTGAAAACCAACGCATCGACAGATCATTATCATTATCAACTATGTCGAATGCAGGAGGGTAAATTTGGACTTTGGCATCTTAAAATGTAGCAATAATTAACTTGCCTTTGTATCTAGCTTTCAGAGTGTACCATCGACTAGAATTATGAGTCGCATCGCATTTCAAAATCCTTGAATGCATTATCCAAGAGCCATGAAGAAAAACTTAAAACAATTCTCGCCCTTCGTCTTAATAAAAAGGTCGAGCCAAGATTAGTTGTTCCCATGTTATGGAAATACCTGGCCAATTAGCATAGCTCTCCTCAACCGAGCCAATTAAATCCTCCAACGCACATTCTTTGGCTTTACAGGCCTCCGGTAGCTCATGACGACTCCGTAATCTCGATGGACGTCGTTAATGATGTCCAAAAATCTGTAGATCGTTCGTGGGTCTTGATACTTGTGCATTATCTGTCGACCAATAAACCATGGTTGAGCTTGCCTATGATCATTTCGACGAACTCTCATTTGGCAAGTATGTTCTCGTGTATATTTGTGAACTACAAAGAACTCGTTCGTGNAGCCAAGATTAGTTGTTCCCATGTTATGGAAATACCTGGCCAATTAGCATAGCTCTCCTCAACCGAGCCAATTAAATCCTCCAACGCACATTCTTTGGCTTTACAGGCCTCCGGTAGCTCATGACGACTCCGTAATCTCGATGGACGTCGTTAATGATGTCCAAAAATCTGTAGATCGTTCGTGGGTCTTGATACTTGTGCATTATCTGTCGACCAATAAACCATGGTTGAGCTTGCCTATGATCATTTCGACGAACTCTCATTTGGCAAGTATGTTCTCGTGTATATTTGTGAACTACAAAGAACTCGTTCGTGTCCATTTTTGTCACTCACAAATGCCAATGGCAACTATTGTCGACGCAAACAATCGTCAACAATGACTTGTTTGATTTCTTAACTTTGAACTCAAAGTTGTATTTCAGTGCAATTTGATGTACAGCTTCCTACAAATCTTTCTTTATTTGAAACAGTTGATCGACGTACAAGTCCTCATCATCGGGAATCACACAGGAAGAATTAGATGGCGGTCCATGCGTTCCAACCCCACGCGCTCCCACCTAACTTATGACTCCGACGGGATAAAACAATCAAATCCTCACTTGTAAATTCATTGTCATTCTCACTATCGTGAACTATTGACGAAATTCTGTGTGTAACAATGGGATCACGAGAGGAACAACTGGCTTGGGAATAACCACAGCATTCTCACGAGCTATCTCCACTGTGTTCCAAAAATCATTCGCATTGTGATCCCCTCCATCCGAATCTTCGTGTTCAACTTCGATGACATTCTTCCTCACTAAAGTCATCCAAAGATGAGATATGTACATTTTGTTCAATTCAAATAGATAATTCACATGACAAGTAACCTTCATAGGTGGAATCGAAATAGATGAATCATCCTTGAATCGAAATCTCAGTTCCATTTCGTACCTAGATGTCGACATTCAACTTGTTTTGTAAATTATGGTACATTCCCGCATATTTTGTACTCTCCGTTATGGAATTAGAGTACTACCACATTTATCGGTTGTCCATCTCTATACACATTGATCTTTCTCAACCAATTCGAAGTCACTAAAGTAACAAACTAGCATTACAACTATATTTGCAAGAAGAAATAGAATTTTTTAAAGAAAATACATAGTCGAAACTCCAGCTTTTAACAAGAATTTTAATAAAAAGGCCAAACAGTTGAGCATAAATTTTTTTTTAAAAAAATACATAGTCGAAAATTAGGCTTTTAACAAGAATTTTTTTTAAAAAAAAGTCGTTTCGGCTATTAACAGCCGATAAAATAGCCGATTGTTTAAACAGTCAGTCGGTTGTTTATACAACCGTCCGACTGTTTCTCATCAGATCCATTTCGTTTGAAAAATACATATGAATTTTTTTCTCATTCATGTTTCAAAATTATAGATCTGTTAAAAAAATTATCTATATTAACTATCTATGTCGAAATAAATTTAACGATTAAAACGTATACTGATTTAACATAAACGGAATTAAACATACGTAAATATATTTATCGATTTGAAGTGGCTGATATAAAAAAATTCAGGCTTCAACGTTTGATAATTTTTTTTTTCAAATTTTAAGGTTGAAGAAGATGAAAGATAGGAGAATTTTTATCTGTGTTGAAATAAAAAGATAACAAAAGTTAGTTGATTTTGAAATTTTACGTAGGGAGTGTTTGATTTTTATTTGTTAACTAAAGGGTAGTATTATATTTTAAACAAAACAATATGTTGTAATTGTTTTATATACTTAATGGCATTTTTGTCTTTTGCCATTAAATAGACCATTGTAGAAATATGAATTAGTTGAAAAGTCAAAATGTTAATGTCACTTTGACCGAGTCAATTTTAAAGTACGACATAAGGCCATTCAATCGTCAAGACCTTCTTAATGCTCAACACGGCAATACCTCTACTCCAAGAATCATCGAACGTTCATCAAGAATATCATGACGAACAATACAATAAACCTTGCAACATTCATTTTCATATCAGATCGTATCATTCAGTCTTCAATTTCTTTTAGATAAATCACCGCATATGGATGAAACAAATCAAGGGAAATATCATCTCGCCCCAAAATAACACTCGCATGACAAAATAAAAGATTCGTTGTAGCCACAGTCATTGCCATAGAAACAACGAGTGAAGATCAGCGACGGCGATCCGGGTCAAAAAGTTGTAGCTAACATTTTTTAAAAAGGGATTTGGTGGTTTATTTTTGTAGTTGTGGCGTTGATTTTTGATTTGATGTGGATGTGATCTATTGCAGGTAGTGGTGGTGGTTGTGGAGATGGTGATGGTGATGGTGATGGTGATGGTTGTGTGATTGGGGTAGTGATGGCAACGATTGTGGTGGTGGTGTTGTAATGTAGTTGTTGGTGTGGTGCACTCTGTAGCTTGTTTGTGCGACTAGGTGTTGGTGGTGATGATGATTGTTATTGTCGTGGTAATGGTTGTTGATTTGATTTGTGTATGGGTGGTTGTGGTGATTGTGATGGTGCTATTGCGGTGGTTGGTGCAGGTGGTGTTGGTGGTTCATTGGAGGTGGTGCTAGTGTAGTGCTGGTACGATCTGGGTTAGGGTGCAAACAGTGGTGGTGATGGTTAGTGCGATCGGTGGTGGGTCACATGAAAAGCAATTGTGACCAATTATTGTATAATTGTGATTAATAAATAATACGTGACCTAAAAATGTGTGATTTGTCATTAGATTTATAATCTTGTCTTGTAATTTGTTTTTTTGTGATCGATAAATAAGTTTTGATTAATTAATTTGATAATTTGTGATCCAGAAATGACATGTGACCAATTCACTTGATAATATGTGGTTGTGGAATAAGCTGGGACTTGTAAAATTTGTGATCGAAAAAGAAATTGTGATCAATTATGATCGAGAAATAACTTGTAACCAATTAAATCGATAATTTTTGACGTTGAAATAAGTTTTGACCTATAAAATTTGTGATTTGTGACTAAGAAATATTTCGTGATCAATTAATTTGATAAATTACAATCGAGAAATAACTTGAAACAAATTAATTTAATAACTTGTGACCGTGTAATAAGTTGTGACCTATAAAATGTGTGATTTATGATTAAGAAATAAGTTGTGGCCAATTAATTTGATATGTAACTAATAAATAAGTTCTGACCTATAAAATATGTGATTTGTAACTGTAACGTTCTGTGATTGTAACAAGTTCGTAATGTCACGATAAACAGTACAATATTGTGATCCTAATTTATTTAATTATCTATTTAATTAATAAAACATATTTAATTAATACTACATGATTTTTGAAAGAATGTATAACAAATTCCTTATTTTAAGAGATAATCTTTTTAAATATCTTCCATATCTATATTATGTATATAAAATATAAAAACAAGCCTATTTATGAGCTGATTTTTGAAAAAAAAAAAAAAAATCTGAAGTTTGTCAAAATTAAAATTGCATCTTTAAATAGAGGTATTTATGTATTATTCACTTTATCTACTCAATTTTTCAAACAATTTTACGATGTTATTACTCTAGTGTCACCACTTGTGTCGTCTTCATTAGGAGTGATGTGAACCCACATAATGAAGAACTACGAAACCCACGATTAAATTGAAATTGAACCCAAGAAAGCAAAGTAATCAAAGTTTTGAATTTGATTCGAAAATCACGAATCAAAATAACCAACAAAACATAAATGTGCGCTCACAAATGTCAAACATCATAAATCTAAGATTTATTACTGCCTCACAAATGTCCACTAGTGTATCACTTAATTCGGCTTTTTCCCTCTATTAATCTCACCACTCTACCTTTTTCCTTTCCACTCAATACTTTCACGAAATTCTTCGAAGGACAAATTCGAATTCAACTAGGAATTATCCTCATAGAATTCAAACCAGGATTTTGAGTGAGATTTTTTTTTTTTTTTTTTGGAAATTTTGAAGACTCAAGAAAGAAAAGGAGTTAAACTAGAAGATTGGAATGAAATTTGAATTCAAAAAAGTGGTTCTTATATCTGACACAATAGATAGCGTAATTGGCCGTCAATTTTCGAGATAAATAATAACAAATATACTTTTTTTTAAAAAAATTTGACTTTTTGCTGAATTTTTGGAATTCTTTTTTTACTCAAAATTCTACTAAGACACTGGCAAAAAAAATGAAAGTTGGTTTGGACACAAAATGAGCACAAAATAACTTTTGAATTTTTGACGAAAAAATTAGGATCAAAAGACTCAAATAGAAGAATGCAAGGAAAGGAAATAACGAGTCAAATGAAAAAAAAAATAGAGAATTGATATAACTTTGATGTTTAGAGCCTAAGTTTTGATACCAACTGATGTGAACCCACGTGGCGAAGAACTACGAAACACACGATTAGATTGAAATCAAACTCGAAAAAGCCAAGTAATCAAAGTTTTGGATTTGATTTGAAAATAATGAATCAAAATAACCAATAAAACATAAATGAATGTTGACCCTTTTTTATTGAATATTTGAGAGTCTCACCTGATTGATTTGAACGCCACAAGAATGACTCTTAATAAGTTCGCAAATTGTCCAACGAAGAACAATGGATTGATGACCAATTTGCCTCGCAAAATAATTTTCAATATTATGTTGTTGTCAATGAAGNGCAAAGCGTAGCACTACGTAACCCACGATTAGATTGAAATCGAACCCAAGAAAGCCAAGTAATCAAAGGTTTGGATTTGATTTGAAAATAATGAATCAAAATAA
Organism: Fraxinus nigra; assembly: GCA_903798295.1. NCBI lineage: Eukaryota > Viridiplantae > Streptophyta > Magnoliopsida > Lamiales > Oleaceae > Fraxinus > Fraxinus nigra. Next base: position 9,382 of record CAIGRH010242545.1, on the reverse strand, counting down.
CCAATAAAACATAAATGAATGTTGACCCTTTTTTATTGAATATTTGAGAGTCTCACCTGATTGATTTGAACGCCACAAGAATGACTCTTAATAAGTTCGCAAATTGTCCAACGAAGAACAATGGATTGATGACCAATTTGCCTCGCAAAATAATTTTCAATATTATGTTGTTGTCAATGAAGAATGAAAAATCCTATTATACTAGCCCTAAAATCAAGCTAAAACCGTGCATAATATTCCCAAGATTACAAAATTAAGGTAAGAGTATAATTCTATTGCAATTAGGAAATCAGCGAAAAAGGAGAAATATCGCCTCGCTTTTGGCCAATGCAACTGCATGGTAGAATTAGTTGCGGTCGTAGGTTCATCTGAAATTACTCCTGGACTCTCTGCCTGACTCCATGCGGCCGCATGGTTTTACTATTGTGTGGTCTCATGGTATTAACTTTGAATCCTCTTTTATCTTGTGCATAATTTTGTGTCATTTCCGGAATGTACTCATGAACGGAATCCGACACTCGAGCTGAAAGTTATGCACGTTTTAATCTATGCTATTCGTCCGCTGCTTGAACGGAGTTGATCCATTTGGTTTCTTCTTCCGAACCCAACATGAAACTTGTTTATTGCCTTGTTAACTTCGACACTTCATCCACCGTAGCTTGAGCAAGCAATTCCATCGTCTCTTTCGCCCGTTTTGCTCTCAAACGTGTCATCGGACCTCCTTCAATAATCAATGGGTCTTTCCCGAGACTTGACTTTGACGCACTCGGCTCCGTGCTCAATCAAGGAGAGTTTCATATTGATTTGGTCTAGAGTTGCATGATGTAAACTACACTTTTGCACACTTAAATTAATAGTTTTCATAATTCATAAATTATTCATCTATCGACAATAAATAATTCCCTTAAAATACATTTTTTTCTTAGTCCATAAAGAATAATACTATATGTACATCCTTCGTTACAACATGGTCGACATTCCCTATTATGGGGAGAAAATTTGTGTAGTGATATGACGGATGAGTTTAAAACCAAGAACGTAGATATTGCCACGTAGAAGAATGTAAAATAAAAGTGTAAGGGAGAGTGTACATAAAGCACGATTGGTCCATAAAAGTATTTTATATGGGATTTATGATAAGCCATTTAATACTATGATTACAACATCGATCTAGATGATATTAAGTGTTATTAAATGAGAGGAACAAATTGACGAAGAGAAAATTACCTAAACCCTACACATTAACTTTCAACTTAAAAAATTAGGTTCTAATTATTTTCTTTTTCAATAACAAGTTATAATTAATTTTTTAATTTAAAAACATATACACACCCCCACAACCCGACCTACAAGTAAATATCTCGTGCCAAAATAACACTCTATATTACCAATAAGAACACCTCCCCCCCCCCTCTTCTACATGTACAAACACAAATAATACTATATATATATATATATATATATATATATATCTCAATTATATACATATACATCTACAAACACAAAGGAGCATTCAAATTTCTGCTAATGAAGGATTTTTCTTTGGGCTGATCCACCTCATTGTGAGATGAAGAAGTTTGGAGGTAAAGATGATGGTAGATTTAAGGTGGATGTGGATTGAGGTATTGGTGATTGTGGTGCGTTGGAGGTGGAGGTGAAGGTCGGTGGTTGATGATGATAGTGGTATTGAGTTAAAGGCGATGGTTGATTTATGGTGTGTTGGAATTGGTTAAGTATAAAATTATGAGAAATTGATTTACATGACAACTTCGACCAAATATTCGGACGTGATCCGATAGTCAAATTATTGAAATAAATAGAATAACTTGATCTACTCGTCGAGTAGCTTGTCGAGTATATTTTCGTTGCATATTTGGAATCTCCAAATCAATTCCGAATGAACGAAAAATTACGGTCTAAAATTGGAAAAAAGTGAAGAAACTGGCTTAAAATTAGCGAGGAGGTTGTCGCTCGAGCAATAGACTAGCGACAGGTGAGCGATGAAGTCTCTATTTTTTACGCTTGAGCGATACAAGGGCAACAGGCTAGCGACAGCAAATGCTGTGACCCTTGGCAAAAGTTGCTGAGTTTAGGGCGCGGCACTTCACTCACAACCTTTCATTCTCTATAAATTATACCATTTGGATGTCCATTTGTTTATCCCAATACATTAAATTCATCATTTTCCTAACCAAAATTACGTATAAAAGCTACTTTTTCATTTTTCATTTGAAGGAGTACAAAAACCAATTTCTGGTTCGTAGTTCTTATGTTTTGAAGTGCTACTAATAAAAGAAGTTTGTTGTTATATCTTGGGTGTCAATTACCATCATCCATAGGCACCGTTGCAAAGCAAATTCGACTTAAGGACAAAGAGTTCAACTCTTGCTTCGACTTTGCATATACTTCATTTGACCTTATATTCTTTTTTTTTGGAGTTTTTATTTGTATCCTTACCCTTACTCTGTCCAATTTATTTTGGTAAGGATTGGTAAGCTGATTTTTAGTTTTATATTCATCATTCAAATCCATCGTATCTCATCCAACATTCTTAAGTTGAATCTTGGTTTGAGTGATAACTTTGCTCTTAAATTGTATTCGGTTAAGCTAATTTCGCCTCAGTTTAACTTCTTCTACTCCTTCTCAAATCTTGATTTTGGTTTATGTTCTGTTATGTGTAAATTGAAATGAATATGGTTATCAATACCGACATTTCTTCGAATGATATTTTGAATATGGAAACTTCGGAAGGAATGTTACCAAACATGGCTCATACCGTTATGATTCCTCCGGTTACGATTTTCCCTCCCATCGTTCATACAAATTCCGTTCCTCATGGAGAGAAATCGGAAAAGATAAGTAGGGTGGGGTTGATTTCAAGAGATGGTAGCAGAGAATGTTGTTCTATCCACGATTCTAAACTTTGCAAAACTCTTAAAAGAAGATGTTACTGTCGTACAAGAAGGGGGAAATAATAGAGCATCATTGATTGCATTAGATGCTTCTAACTTATGCAAAAACTACATTTTGAATGGATTGGATAATGTATTATATAATGTGTATAGTTTCATGAAATTTACAAAGGAATTATGGGAATCCTTGGAAAAGAAATGCAAGATTGAAAACACCGAAATTAAAAAATTCATTGTGGGAAAGTTCTTAGGCTACAAAATGATAGAATCAAGAACGTTCATCAGTCAAGTTCAAGAATTGTAGGTTATACTCCATGACATTCACGCCAAGAATGTATTTAATTGAATAATTTCAAGTGGCTATAATTATCGAGAAACTTCCGCCCATGTGGAAGGATTTCAAAAATTATCTCAAGCATAAACGCAAGGAGATGAATGTTGAAGAACTCATTTTTCAGTTAAGAATTGAAGAAGATAACCAAAACTTGGATAAGCGTGTTGGAAGTCATATACCACAAGTTAGGGCTAATGTGGCGGAATCCTATAACAAAAGAAAGAAAAGAAAGCATTACGTTGAACCATACAAGAAGAATGTAAAGAAATTCAAGGGCAAATGCTATAATTGTGGAAATGCTGGACATTGCTCTGTTGATTGTCGTAAACCTAAGAAACAAGCCCAAGTGAATATCACTGAATTTGATGTAATATCTAATGGTATATCATATATGAATTTGTCGACTGTTGTTTCAAAATGTAACAATGTTGGAAATTCCATGGAATGATGGGTGGATACAGGTGCTACCTGTCATATTTGTGCTGACAGAGAAATGTTCTCATCTTACACTTCGATTGATGGTAAGAATTTATTCATGGAAAACTCTTCAAATTCAAAGGTCGAAGGATAATGCAAAGTTATTTTGAAGATGACATCAAAAAGGAACTTAACCTTAATAATATTTTTCATGTACTGAGTATTCGCAAGAACTTAGTGTCCGGTTCTTTGTTAAGCAAGATTGGGTTTAAATTAGTCTTTGTATTGGATAGGTTTATACTTACCAAGAATAATATGTATGTAGGAAAAGGTTATGTAAAAGATGGACTATTTAAGATAAATGTCCTTACTATTGTACCGAATAACTCAAAGATAAATGTCCTTACTATTGTACCGAATAACTCAAGGAATAATATATCTTCTTCAACTAATATTCTTGAGTCGTCTAATTTATGACATCATAGATTAGAACATACAAACTTTAGTTCTATATGCAAACTAATGAATTTAAGTTGACTATCGAGTATGCATTTTAATACAAATGGAAAATGTGAAATTTGTATAGAGGCTAAGTTAGCCAAAGCGCCGTTTCATTTGGTCAAACGTAGTACAACAACTTTGGAACTTATTCACACCAATATATGGACTTAAAGTACGTCCAAACAAAATGTGGTAAAAAATATTTCATCACATTCATAGATGATTGTACAAGATACTGTTATGTATCCTTGTTAAAAATTAAAGATGAAGATTTGGAAATATTTAAGCACTATAAAACTAAAGTTGAAAATCAACTTAGAAAAAGGATAAGGCAATTCGTAGTGATCGATGTGGAGAATGTGTTGCATCGTTTGAAGAATTTTATTCAGAATCGAAATTATTCATCAAATAACAGCACCATACTCACCTCAATCTAATGATATTGCTGAACACAAAAATCGAACACTTAAGGAAATGATGAATGCAATGTTGATTAATTCAGGTTTACCTCAAAATATGTGGAATGGAATTATACTTTCAACAAATCATATCCTTAATAAATTACCATACAAGAGTAAGAATGAATCACCTTATGAGTTATAGAAATGTCAGAAACCTTCCTAGAAGTATCTTAAAGTGTGGGGATTTTTGTCAATGGTACATATACCTAAACCTAAACAAGTAAAGATCGGGCCTAAGATAATTGATTGTGCCTTTATTGAATATGTAAACAATAGTAGTGCATACCAATTTTTGGTTCATAAATCTAAAATACTTGAAGTACATATTGGTACCATCATTGATTGAAGGAATGTTGTATTCTTTGAAAATATATTTCCTTATATAGAGAAAGAAGTAAGTTCACACAAACGAACTTACGATACTACAATTGGAAACTATAAAGAAGATAATAATCTTCAAGTAGATGAACCAGGGCGCAGTAAAAGGCAGAGGATTCATAAGACCTTTGGTCCAAATTTTCTAACATATCTACTTGAAAATGATTCAAGGACATTTAACGAAGTAATGTCCACTCCCGAAGCTCCTTTTTAGAAAGAAATGGTTAATAATGAATTTGAATCCATCATGAATAACCATATTTGGGAATTGGTTAAACTTCCCCAGGAAAACAAAGCTTTAGGCTACAAGTGGAATTTCAAAAAGAAATTAAAGTCGAATGGATCAATAAAAAAGTATAAGGCTAGACTAGTATCCAAATGATATAAACAAAAAGAAAGACTAGATTTCTTCCATACCTATTCACCTATTACAAAAATCACGTCTATACGTGTATTGATGGCTATTGTTTCATTGTATAATCTTGAAATACATCAAATGGATATTAAGACTGTATTTTTGAATGTTGAGTTAGACGAAGAAATATACATGGAACAACCAGAAGGTTTTGTTATTCCGAGAAATGAGAATAAGGTGTGTAAGTTTGTAAAATCGTTGTATGGATTAAAACAAGTACTGAAGCAATGTCATGAAACATTTGACAAAGTTATGTTGTCATATGGTTTCAAAATTAATGAATGTGACAAATGTATTTATATCAAAACCATACCTAACGTATATGTAATCATATGTCTGTATGTTGATGATATGCTAATCATGGGAAATAATTCGAACAGTATTATCTCGACCAAAAAAATGTTGATAAAACATTTTGACATAAGAAATATGGGAGTAGTTGATGTGATTTTAGGGATTAAAATCTCTAAAACATGTGACGGTTTGTCATTATCTTAATCACACTACATTGAGACTATACTTTAAAAAGTTTAAGGCGTATGATGACGATAAATCAGTTCAAATACCAGTTGACTTAAGTTTATACTTAGCCAAAAATACTGATGATCACGTGTCTCAGTTATAATATTCACGTGTTATAGGCAGCTTGATGTATATTACGAACTGCACACGTCCTGATATAGCATATGTAATCAACAAGTTGAGTAGATTTACAAGTAATCCAAGTAATGACCATTAGAAAGCTTTAATCCGAGTTCTTAAATACTTAAGACACACGATTTGTTATAGATTACACTACTCAAGATATCTTGCGGCATTAGAAGGATATACCAATACAAATTGGATATCTGACATAAAATGATTCAAAGTCTACAAGTGGTTATATGTTCACCATTGGAGGCGGAGCTGTGTCCTGAAAATCATTTAAGCAAACTTGTATAACTCGATCCACGATGAAGTCTGATTTTATTGCTTTAGATAAAATCGGAGAAGAAGCATAATGACTTTGTAATTTTCTCGAAGATATTCAATGTTGGGAAAAATCGGTTCCTACGATTAATATACATTGTAATAATCAATCGGCAATTGCTAGAGTACAAAATAATATGTATAATAGTAAATCTCGACATATTTGTTGGAGACATAGTACCATTAAACATTTGATATCGAATGGTATAATCTCGATTAACTATGTTAAATCAAAGGAAAACGTAGCAAATCTTTTGACGAAAGGATTAACTAGAGATCAATTATACCATCTTTCTAAGGGAATGTGCCTAAAGCCTATTAAATAAAATCAACATAGCGAAAATCCAACTTTGTAGATTGGAGATCCTAAGATCTTAGTTCAATGGAACAACTAAATTATGAAAGATTCAATGTAAACCACTTACTCCCATTCCTACAAACCTAAAGTGCTGGAATAAAAATGTTCAAGGATAAGTGTATATCTTAAATGATTCCTATATCTAGAGTAGATAAGAAATACAAGAGATCACATATATAAGTGTGAAGTGGGGCCGCTTGTATGAGAATTTGAGGCTTAAATTCTCTTAAAGCACTTATGAAACCAAGAGTTGTTCGTGGTCAAAATGAACATAACCATGAGAACTAAAATGGTTAGATGAGTTATGGTGTTGGTACAGTTGTTTTGATTTACACGAACAATTGAACGGTTTTCACCAATTAGCTTAGTAAATTCGATTGTATTCAACTAAGGAAGGTTCAAAGTCATAAGCCACCTATCATGATGCTATAATTTGTTGTATGTACTCATTTGTTAGAGTCTACATATCATTTGTATTTTGGATTGCATATTGTGGAATTTCCATTCATGTGGGGGATTGTTGGAATTGGTTAAGTGATTTACGCGTCAACTTCGACCAAATATTCGGACATGATTCGATAGTCAAATTATGGAAATAAATAAAATAACTTGTTCTACTCGTCAAGTAGATTATTGTGGTATATTTGGAATCTCCAAACCAAGTCTGGGTGAATGAGAAATTACGGTCTAAAGTTGGAAGAAAAAATTGGCTTGAAATTTGACCAACTCCGTTGCCCGCCTAGCGCTCAAGCAAGAAAGATGTCGCTCTAGTGACAGGCGAGCGACAAATTCTCTGTTTTCGAAGCTCAAACGACTCAAGGGCACGACTAGCGACAACAAATGTTGTAACCCTTGACAAATGTTGTTGAGTTTAGGGCATGGCACTTCACTCACAACCTTTCATTATATATAAATTAGACCCTTAAGACATCCATTTGTTTATCCCGATGATATGCAATCATATCATAACATTAAATTAATCATTTTCCTAACCAGAATTCTGCATAAAAGTTATTTTTTCATTTTCCATTTAAAGGAATACAAAAACCAATTTCAGGTTCGTTGTTCTTGTGTTTTAAAGTGCTGCTGACACAAGAAGTTTGTCATTGTATCTTGGGAGTGGATTACAATCATCCATAGGCACCTTTGTGGAGCAAATTCGACTTAAGGACACATGCACTTCGTTTGACCTTATATTTTTTTCTTTGGAGTTTTTACTCATATCCTTACCGTTACTCTGTCTAATTTATTTTGGTAAGGATTAGTAAGTTGATTTTTGGTTTTAAAGTTATCACTCAAATTCATCATATCTCATCCAACAAGGTGAAAGTGGTGATAAATTTAAGGTGGATGTGAAGTCCAGTGGTTATGGATTGAAGTGTAGGTGGTGGTGGTGCAGTGGAGGTGACGGTTGTGGTGGTGGATTGTAGATACACGATAAAGATGTTTTAAATGATGTTGATGGCAGTGGGAGGGGTTGGGGTTGGGGTTAGGGTGGGAATAGGGTGAATGGGTGGGTGAGTGAGTGAGTGAGTAAAGAGTAATTGTGACCAGTTAATTGGATTATTTGGACTAATAAATGTGTGATTTGTAACTTAAATACGTGATTGTAATCCACAAATTTTGTTTTCTGAATGTGACATTGTATGATTTGAGAATAGTATTTGACCGTGACCGTAAATTGTGAGTTATTATAAAAATGCCTATTTGATTAAATTTTAGCTCATGATATTTTATCCGAGGACATAAAATGTAACCACCTAATTTTTGAAAAAAAAAAAAATCTTAAGTTTGCTATTTTTTAAAATGTATTTTGAAACCTTTGTACTTGTATATTGTTCCCTTTAATGAATCACATTATTATATGCAAGCATTTTGGTGTTTTAGTAGTACTGGTGCTAGATATCATTATTGTTGTATTAATGATCAATATAGTGAATGATATTTTTAGGAGGGAACAATATATTTCTAAGGTATTACTTTACACCATTTCAAAAATACAAAAACAAGTTTCAACTTTCAAAAATCAGGGTTTTTAGATTTTTATTAATGAAATAATATATTATTAAATCAATTTATTATTACATATTTAATTCTAATATAACATAATTACCCACCCCACCTCTACCATCTCTACCACTCCGGGAATTATTTCGGCTACCGTTCCAGTCACAACTCTTCTCTGACGACTGTTCCGGCAACCATTCCACCGACTGCTCCGATTCCGGCAAGTGTTCTAATTCCGGAGAATATATTAAGGTCATAGATCTATGCAACTAAAAATTTACAAGTCACAATTTGTTCATCACTCACAAATCACAAAATTTATAAGTCACGCAACTTATTTTAAGGTCACAAACCCAACAAATTAATTGATCACAAATTATTTCGAGGTCACAAATTAAAAATTTTATACGTCACAATTCAATTCATTGGTCACGGATCCAAATATTATAGATCAAAGTTTATTGATAGGTTACAAATCAACCAAATAATTGGTTACAAAAATTACCCCACCCTCGCCACAACACCACCCAAACTACCACCGTCGCCACCGTCACAATACCACCACAACCATCGACATAATAACAACAAAAAACAACCACCCAATCGCCGCCTGCACCGCAACACAAAAAC
>CAIGRH010242539.1:0-10545 GCA_903798295.1 Fraxinus nigra | reverse complement strand
TATTCTACACTTAATAAACAATAAAATAAAATTATATTTCTTAACAATTTTCGAATAGCTATTTCTCTCCCAACTCTTGCTTGAGTGTTTAATCAGTGAGTTTAAAAGGAGAAATCCCCTAGTTAGATGAATGAATTTCGTTGATAATAATTTAATTGTCAACAATAATGTTTTGTGAACAACATGGTTTTTTGGGTAATTAATCTATTAGCCATAGCATTTACATTGTTTGTATATTAATTCTATATATTATGTAAAACAAGATCTATCAATTTTTTTATTTTATTTTTTCGAAACTATGCTCATCGTGAAAAGGAACAATCAACCAGATCAAAATTTTACCATATTTCTTGAATGTAATAACTCAGTTCCGTTTCCAATCCACAATAAATATTGACAAAAAATGGATCTAATTGTGCCCTCGTATTGTTAACCGATTTGATTTCTTGAAAAGATGGCTAAAAATATGAGTTAGCAAAAGAACAAAACTTTTCTACCAAATGAAAATTGGTAGTAATTAGTATCCTTTAACATTCTCTCTAAAGATTCGATAACAATTTTATAAAACATTAGAGCCTCATCCCATATTATCAAGTGCATCATTCGAAATAAACCAGCCAAATCAGATTGTTTACTAACTAAATAAATTAATTCATCACTTACCTCAAGTATAATTTTAAGTCGAGAGTGAGCAATCCTACCTCCTAGAAGCAATTTAGCAGCAACGCCTAAAGATATCGTGACCAAAGTAATAATACCTCTCTAACAAACTATTGCAATCAACGCATGATGTAAAAAGGTTTTCCATGTTCCTCCAAGATCATCAAAAAGAAAAAAAAATAGAACCATTAATAGCAAAGATTTCATGTAAAATCGTATGTAATGCAGTTTTTGCTCTAAATTTGACATTCTTCGGAAGATAAATCAGTACGAGAAAAATTAGGGATGACAAAAAAATCCGTTCAACCTGATACCTGTGGGGCCCCACCCCGAATGGAATGGGAATTACCCACCTAACCGAATAAACGGGGTGGGGACATGGTGATGGTCATTACCCTACAATGGGTACGGGGCGGGTACGGGAAATATTGTCCCCGTCTCGTTTAAAATTAATTTCAAATTTAAGTTTTTTATCGAACAAAAACAATAAATTTATCATTATTTTTATATTTACTAACTAAAGATATAAAAAAATAAAAGAAAAAAGTAAAAACTAAAATAAATAAGAAATATAAAGAAAAAATAAATGGGGCAGGGGACATGCCCCGCCTAGGGCTGGACATGAGTCAGTTCGATTCAGTTCTCTTCAGAACCGAACCAACCCAAAATCTTCGAGTATTTAATAAATGAAACTTCGGGTCCCAATATAATTATGGAACCGTTTGTAACTTTTATAAATTAACGTAGCACAATTTAAAAACATATAAATAATAAGTTGTCCAATAAGATTAATTCAATGTATACAAATACCAAAAAGTAGATACTAATATTAAAACATCGGTGATCCATATCAATAATTCCTTTGCTTCAAGCGGCTCTCATAAAGAAAATGAAATATAAATTAAAAGTTATAAAAATAAAATATTTAAGTATTGGTAATACTTACCAACTATTTGATTTAATTAGTAGCCGCCACCGCCGGTGAATGAAAGAGTTTCAAAATCGATTTGGGAATGAGGATGTATGTTTTAAAANTTTTTTAACATTTACAACAACATTACATAAATACAACTAATGACATCTTCATTCATAACTTTTACAAATTAACGTAGCCCTGTTTTATAACCCATAAATAATAAGTTGTCCAATAAGATTAATTCAATGTATACAAATACCAAAAAGTAGATACTAATATTAAAACATCGGTGATCCATATCAATAATTCATTTGCTTCAAGCGGCTCTCATAAAGAAAATGAAATATAAATTAAAAGTTATAAAAATAAAATATTTAAGTATTGGTAATACTTACCAACTATTTGATTTAATTAGTAGCCGCCACCGCCGGTGAATGAAAGAGTTTCAAAATCGATTTGGGAATGAGGATGTATGTTTTAAAATTATCAAATGATTTGAGTTTATACGGGAGTGGACGCTGCTTATCAAATGAAATTAGAATCGAAAAGTGGAAGGATAAGACCCAAATGTTGGACTAACAAAAAATTAATATGGCTAGACTTGGCTAGTTTGTATAATTAATTTGCTAATTTGTTTAGAAAAAGTTAAAATAATTTAATTAATTCAATATAAAAATTAAAAAAAATTATTTAGATTCAGTTCTTGGTCTAGAATCAAGAATCGACCCAAACCCATCGGTTCTAAATTCAGATACTCATTTGGGTATTTAATTTATGAAGAACCGCTCGATTTGATTCGGGTTCGATTTTGTCCAGCCCTAGTCCCGCCCTGCCCCGCCCACCTCGGTCCTACCCCGAACCCGCCCCGTCTCGCTTTAACCGAGTATGAAGATGTGGTAAGGTAACAAAAATACCTGGCGAGACGGGGTGGGATGGACAACTCGTCCCATACCCGCCCCGTTGCCTCCTTAGAAAAAATGTTCCTAATTCATCGTTAGCTCTAGTGAACATTCTTTTTCTTCTAAAATTATAGTACACTACACAAAATGATAATCATTTATTAGTTTGCCTAAGGATGAATCCAGCTTTTTAGTTCAGCTAGGGCGGAGACCATTGACCGGTGATCGATGACAATCAATGATTGTAATAGCCGAAAATATAATTCGACACTTATATAAATGCACTAAAATGTAAAAAGTATATACATATGAAAATATATTTTGACCGTTGACCGATGACCGTAGACAATCTACTATCGTAATACTCGAAAATATAATTCGATACATATATAAATGTACTAAAATATAAAAAGTATATACATATGAAAATATATTTCAATACAACTCAAAAAACTAAAAAAAATATAGTACACTGCACTATATGATAATCATTTATTAGTTTACCTAATGATTATAATATTTCATTTCTGCAAGTTCTATATTGCACTGAGCTTTATTTCATCGTGAGACATCAAGTTCGGCATTCTCTTAAAGGGGCTGGTTTTGCGGCTCTAACCTCTAATAGTTGTGACAATTTTATGGTATGATTACCTTCCTACTCATTGATAAGTGTAATTTATACACTTATTCGGGGTCTAAAATATCGATGTTTGACAATTCTTTTGACAAAATATATCTTAAATTATTGTATTTTATATTATATAGGTAAAACTCAAAGGCTGAATGAAGAATCGAAAGAAAGAAATGAAAAATGGTAAAAAAATATATGGAAAAATCCGAAGTTTGAGGACCAAATTGTAAATATTCAATAGTTGATTCGGACCACAAGATGATTGTTAGGAGACAATTGAATAAAAATTAGAACTCAAAAAGGAATGGAATATGATCAAAATATTATCAAAATCAATTTCTAATCGCATAAGTTATATTTCAGATTTTTAGACGAATACTGAGACCCATTTTTGGCATAGTTAACATCCGAACTGAAAAAGTTATTATACTAGAAACGTTGTAACCTTTTGAGCTATCTTTCCAACGAAATTTGAATCGCATCAATCAAATATCGAGAGAGAAAGTTATGACCAAAATACTGACTGATGTGCACAGACAAAATCTGCACACAAATAAAACTTTTTTTATTCAATTAGAACTTTTTTGAAAACCAATTTGAACGTGATTTTCAACCAATTTTCGACTCCTACAAATACCTAACAGCAAAATATATATTGGAGACCTTTAATATACATCTCATACTCCAACACTCATCATTGATTATCATCAAATGAGAATAACTCATACTTTTGTGAGAGAATTGAATGGAATTTGCAAGAATTTAATCAAGTGAAGATTCAAACTTGATTTTTGGGCAAAGAAGAGAATACGCAAGTGGAGATTCAACAAGAAACCATTGAAGAGATTCAAGATTTCAAGATTCATCTTAATCTTCTCGATTTATCAAAAATTCGAGTTATATATTTTCATTTAAATATGATTTCTTGTAATTTCAATATGTTATGCTAGTTTTATACATTGGTAGGATGAGATGAACCATTGTTATGATATTTTTAGTTCTTAATTAATTATTTTAACTTCAATTTGATTTGATTTGTGGATGTTTATTATCGTTTTGTTGTTTTTTAATTGCTTGATCACCAATTAAATTATTGGTAAATTTTATTGTTATCGAGAAATACAATAAGGTTTAAGCATAATATAATAAACATTGTAAAGTTTGATAGAGGATAGAAATATACATCTATACTTTATATGGTTTCAATAGGTGTTCTAGCGCTTGTTAATGCATTTATCATATTTGCATATTTTATCGGGAGATAGAAGGATCGCATGAGGGAAACATATTTGATCTATATCGAGATAGACTTCTAATTAAATTATGAATATTAACCAACATAAATGATTTCAAATTGTCACTTTAATTGTTACACTAAAAATGGAATAACAATGAGGACTCGACATCTTAGTAATGCATCTCATGTATTTGAAAAAACATTTACTTACTTTCATTAGTTTAATTGATAATTTAGGGATTAGTATACAAAAATCACAAAATTTGTTTGCAATTCGATTAAAGTTCGGATGCCTTATGTTCTTCAAGACAAGCAGCCGTCTTCGTTTTCACCATGTAGGTTGTCGTGTTTTGATTTAAAGGTTGGCGATGTTCTGTGGTAGAGGGTGATTCTATTCGGGCATTGCCAACAATGCATTTGATGTTTATGCTATTCTGCCAAGCGGTAAGAAAATTACTAGACATGGCCCAGTTGGCAAAAAATGTAAATAAATATATTTAATTGGGGCCAAACAGGGGCTATATAGTGGGCACACATTTTAAGGACGAAATTGTAGTTGATATGACATTGAACGATCAAGTTGTTTAATTTGGAGACTTCCAAGGGGTCTAACTCAATGTTTTCTCCAATACCCCCCAAACTTCAATTAATAAAATTATCCTTTAATTTTCCTATAATTCCAGCAATCACTCTACTTAATTTCTATGATCTTAGTCTAAATTTGTCGTGTCATTTTTAGTCATCAACATATATAAATAATCTACATCCTTTTTGTAATTGTCTTTTGACATTCATAAATTTATTTTTCAATACATGTATATAACCACCTTATGTTTTAGGAATAACGTTATTTGTATATGAGAAGTTAAATAATGGTTTACATACGGATGATGCATCAAAAAATGTGAGAAAGTATTTTTTTTTTATTTGGTCGAAGAAATTCTATTCAATCATATCTTATCGCATCATGTATATGTAAACCATTATATATGCAGCACAATTGATGTTTTAGTTTGATACAAAGGAAGAAAACTATGCACTCTTATTACTGCATTTGAATTAAATTTAGCAAATAATTTATTTTGAGCAATATAATTAATTTGTATTCATGTCAACAATTTAATAATTGCCCTACCACCATAACCAAACAAGATAGTAAGTTAAGAAGTAGCTGCACCATCATTGTGATGCCCCTCAAAATAGATAGCAACTGAATTCATCCGCTCACTCCTCATCGCCCTCAATAAATGGGGATATCTCTTCTTGAGGCATAAAGTGAAATATGTCCACCATTTTATTTTTGTAAAATGTTTATTTTTTGAAACTTTTTGCAAATAATATGTATTTTCTATCCGAAAGTGTTATCAAATTTTTTCCTCTTTTTTTTTTTTTTTTTTGGTGTACGTATTTCAAACTATCTTTGAAGTATTCTTGTTAAAATAAGCAAAATTACAAAGAACGTCTAAAGTCTATTTAGACACTTTCACTTTACAAGAAGTTTGAAATATCACCTACAGTAAGTAATTATCCTCACGTTAGGCATAGTTAGACACAACTTTGTCCATATTTAATTATTAATCCTTTAAAGTACTACAGTCAACTGCATAATTGAACGATCATAATAATTACTCCATTCGTCCCAAATATATTAACTTGTTTTGTTTTTTACTCAGATTAAGAAACCTTATTTAATGTCATTGGAAAAATAATTTTTGTCAAAATCTTTCCTAATTTATCCCTATTTAATTTTCAATGAAAAATGTGTGTATTTGGATAATTTTAAAAAATTGACACATTAAGTGAGAAAAATTTAATAAGAGTATATTGATAAAGGAAATATGTATATTTGAAACAAGAGAAAAAATGAAACTCAACTTATATAATTGAGTACGGAGGGAGGGAGTAATAAAAAAGAGTCTTGCTAGAAAAATTTCATGAATTTCAATAATAATAAAAATGAAACACATGAATCCTCACATCTTTATATTGCCAACTCTAAAGGAACAAAAGCGAAATAATCTTTTTATTTAATTAATTAATATTATAGCCTAACAAACAGTCTTGTGGAATGTAAAGACCGTGAATAGAAAATAAATCCAAAAAAGTCACATCTTGATTTCTATTCTTTTCATGCATGTAAACACCAAGTCACTGGCTTTCTCTATTTAAATGCAGTCTTTGTCGAAATTCAACAAGAAAGCAAGCGTTACGTGAGCCCACCTTTTAATCCTACTTAAAAATCCAACTCCTCGTTGCCTCTCCATTCTTCATTTCTTATCTACGTCTGCAACTTCTTCTCTATCCAAAATAATGCTTCCACAAATAGTTCTCTCTCTTTTCTGCTCATTTTTATCCTTTCATCTTGTACTTTCTCGTTCTCTACTATCACAAAGTTATCAAGTACTCCAAGTCTCCGCCACATTGCAGCAAGCAGTTGAAGTCCTTTCTGCAGAGGGTAAAACTTCCGAGTATGGACAACTTGTTACTTCATCGTCACCGTCACACTCTTCTTTCTCACTCTCTCTCCACCCTCGATCCTCTTTGCTAAAATCTATTCGCAACCATAATTACACTTCCCTCACTCTCTCCCGACTGGCTCGGGACTCATCCCGCGTCAATTCCCTCAACTCTCGCCACCAACTCACTCTCTCCGGCTTCTCACGCTCGGATTTCAAGCCCGTCTATGACACTGTCGTCCAACCCGAAGATCTCCAGTCCCCCGTGACCTCGGGAACAAGACAAGGGAGCGGAGAGTACTTCACTCGGATCGGGGTCGGCCAACCCGTTAAGGAATTCTACATGGTAATTGACACTGGCAGTGACATCAGCTGGCTCCAGTGCGAGCCATGCCCCGATTGCTACCAGCAAATTGACCCGGTATTCAATCCGTCGGGTTCCTCTACCTACAAGGCACTCACATGTCAGGCACCGCAGTGCACGAGTCTTGAAGTCTCGGCCTGTCGTACCGATACATGCCTTTATCAGGTGTCCTACGGAGACGGGTCCTATACTGTCGGGGACTTCGTCACTGAAACAGTGTCATTTGGGAGCTCGGGATCGGTCCCTAACGTGGCGCTCGGATGTGGCCACAAGAACGAAGGTTTGTTCATCGGCGCTGCTGGTTTGCTGGGCCTTGGCGGCGGCTCCTTGTCTTTACCTTCTCAAATCAAAGCCACTTCCTTTTCATACTGTTTAGTAGATCGGGACTCCAATTCAGCTTCGACTCTAGAGTTTAACTCGGCCAGACCCGGCGACTCAGTACTCGCGCCGCTGGTCACGAACTCGAGAATCAGCACATTTTTCTACGTTGGCCTCACCGGACTGAGCGTCGGCGGACAGATGCTGCAAATCCCAACGTCCACTTTCGAGATTGACAGAAACGGAAGGGGTGGGATCATTGTAGACTCCGGTACGGCGGTGACTCGGTTGCAGACGGAGGCTTACAACGCACTGCGAGACACATTCGTTAAACTGAGTCAGCACTTGCCCTCATCCAGCAGCTTCTCGTTGTTCGACACGTGTTACGACTTATCTTCAATGACAAAAGTGAGTGTGCCGACGGTGGCGTTCCATTTTACCGGCGGAAAAACGCTGCAATTGCATCCTAATAATTACTTAATTCCGGTGGATTCCGGCGGAAAGTTCTGCCTCGCTTTTGCTGCGAATTCAGGTTCACTGTCTATCATCGGTAATATTCAACAGCAGGGGACACGTGTAAGTTACGATCTGGCTAATAAAGTTGTTGGATTCAGCCCAAATAAATGTTAACCGGTTGGAAGTAGCGTTAGGTGTGGTTTAAATGGAGCAATTAATACACCTTGTTTTTTCTACACAATAAGTGATATTTCCCTCTTTACTGCGTTAACTTTTGTAATCATATATATATCTCTCTCTCTCATAATATTATGTCGTAATAATATTATTTTAGTACAAGTGGTGTTAGAGTACTGATTATACTTTATTAATTTAATTAAATGAGTTATGTTTTTTTACATTTAAATAAATCATTCATTTAGAGACATTTTTCAATAAAATAGTTTTATATATAATTAGTTTTTTAACTACACTTTCTTTAAAAATCACTGTTGAATTATATAATTTTTTCTTCTAAAATGGAGCTCAAACAAAGGTTAATGTTATGTAATTGTTATCTAGATTAGTATTGTTTATTTTGCATTTTTATTGTAAGAATGTATTTTGAAGTAGCAGATTGATGAAGAATGTATGATCAAAAAATAATTAAAAAAATTGAGTTTATTTTTAATATTATTTTATTAAAAAATGTGTGATTGAGAAGAGTGAACAAAAATATATTTTTGAAGGAAATGAAATGAGTATCACAAAATGGCTAATAATAGAAGATGTTCGTACCCAAATGAGGACATGACAACATTGCCCCTCTCTCTCTTATTGTAAATAGTAGGATAATATTTGGCCACAGCCACAGGCAACGGTGAGATATTAATGTTGGTCCCACCCTTGAAATAATTGTTACGAAGTCTTTTGGCTTGTAGGAATCTTGAGGGACCCTGCGACGTTCATTCACCTACCTTTATAAGGACGTGTTCGGTAGAGATTAAAATCAGATTAAAATTGAAAAAATTAATTATTATTGTTAATCTTTATTAGACGAATGAGACTCAATAATGACTATATATTCAATTTTAATTAGATTTTAAGTTTAGCCAAACATGCTAGAAATAAATAAAGAAAATGATGTTAGTCCCACCCTGAAGTTGATTATTTAAAAAATGATTACGTGAAAAGAAAATAAGTATTAAAAAAAAGTTTTGAAAAAGTCAATTTCTAACAAGGACTCACAAATTTTAATTTTTATACTCATTTCGTTTTCATTTCCTTCTAATATTGTAATTTCCAAAATCAAACATTAATTTTAATTATATATTTTATAAAGTCAATAAGCATTATTCATTTATCAATCATCCAAGATAACATATTGATTTTTAGATATTGTCGGCACAATTATTTGAGACGCAAAGATGTAACCCCAATTCTTTAGCCCATGGTGGGCCGTGTTCATGCTCAAAAGCATTTTTAACTGAATATACTTTAAAAGCGAGATATATTTATATTTTGAAAAGTTAAACGTCGAAATTAAGTTTCAATAAATTCTTTATTTTACTTTTTCAAAATAGAGAGTGTTTTTGACTTTTTACATTAGCTACACTCAATTTGACAATCATTATTCTAAAAAATATTTATACAAGTGTAATATAAGAAAATTATATATTAATTAAAAAATGGACAAAAACAAGACATAATTGTTTGAAAAGTAAAGTAAAGAGTTTATTTGAATGTATAAAAAGTTTCACTTTTTGAATACAAATATGCTATCTATTATAATCAAGAGAATCTTTAAAAATAAAGAATTTCTTTGAGATGCTCTAACTATGTTGATTGATTCACGTGGTCTATATTGAGTTTTTATAGTTTCTTATTTAACTTCTACTTTAAGTTTCATTATTCAATAAAATGAAATTGAAGAGAAAGGTGAAAAATATAAATTATGATGATTGTATTATTACTTTCGTAGATTTCCCAAGAGCACACATAGGAAGTAAAATACAAATAAGAATTAGGACATTCAATCTCATATTGCAAGAAGTCTAGGATTTTCGGTGGCACAAGCCCAAGCAAAAATGGTTGAAAAGTCTATAGTTTAAAAGAGAGTAATAGAACTCAAATTCCGAGGAGCTAATCCAAAATCACCCACTTGATTGCAGCCAT
Organism: Fraxinus nigra; assembly: GCA_903798295.1. Classification (NCBI taxonomy): domain Eukaryota; kingdom Viridiplantae; phylum Streptophyta; class Magnoliopsida; order Lamiales; family Oleaceae; genus Fraxinus; species Fraxinus nigra. Next base: position 454 of record CAIGRH010242539.1, on the reverse strand, counting down.
ATTAAAAAAAAAAACAACTATTTATTTATCGATCATCTAGCATTAATCTTTCTTCGAAAGAGTAAGATAGTTAATCGAGAAATCTTCGCCCAAAGTTGCTTTAAGTCGTAACTAATAACTTGTTTGGCATCTATATAATTTATAAACTTAATTTGTTAATTTTTATTCATATATTTCGCAAGATTCACAAGTATTATTAATTTATCAATCACTCAATTTTATCTAAAAATAATTTAAATCAATTGTAATCTATTCCTAAACAAGTGCTTAAGGTCATTATTCTAAAATTTATAATCAACCACAAATTGGATATTATTATAAAGATCTATGAAGTTGGAGAGAAATATTATGTGTGGATGTTGACCTCAAAAAATAGATAGTATTCCATAAGTTCAACTATATATATATATATATATATATATATATATATATATATATATATATATTTTTTTTT
>CAIGRH010242535.1:0-12114 GCA_903798295.1 Fraxinus nigra | reverse complement strand
TAAATACAATATTTTATAATTTTAAATGTTTTGTATGTATTATTTGAATTATTGAATTTTTTTACAATGATTAAAAATTTAAAATAAAAAACATGTTTTTACGCCTAAGCTTTGTCTAGGCTCGTAAAACTTGAAGCTTAGCTTCCACGTCTAGCCACACTTTACGCTTTTTAGAACACTGCTAAAGTGTCGTGCTGTATTATGCAACTACATAATAATTCAATGCTTACCTTGACAAGATCATTTAACATTAGAGCCTCATTGCGTAAAAATACTTTTCATGAAGTCATGGCTAATATAATTTTATTCTCCAAAGTCTCCTACTCTTCCTCGGAATCTTAACTCATCTCTATTACTCTAACCTTTCAAAGTCAACTTATAAATTCCTCTCTCCTCTCTCTTTAGTGTTTGATTTGAATAATAATTAAATTTTTAGGATATTTTGATAAAATTTGATAAATATATGATTGCAAAATTGATAGAAATTGCGAGTCTCGTGATGTACGACTAAAAATGAAGTTTAAAAAATAAGGGTCGAACAAGAATTATATATGCACACGCGTGCTTGTACATGTCAAACTACAATCAATATCAACTTCGAAAAACCCAGCATAATAAGTCTAAAGAAAAAGTAAAAATTACTTTCAAATTTCTTTTTGGTCTAATATAATATTTGTTTTAACATATTTTATAAAAGTTAACTTTACTTTTGAGCAAAATAAAACAAACAAATTTATACCTTCCAAGTTATTTTGAGAAACTCAAAATTTTCAAGATGAAAGTTATATATCTCATACTTTTGAATTAAATTTAGATTTTTTAAAATCTTAATTATATCAATTTTGAAAAGATTATCACATTTAGAAGGACAACCATATTGTATATAATTAAGTATTTTTTATTATTATTGAAATAGCTATATGAAGTTTTTCGTTTCTTAGCAAAGTGCATGATCAAATGCAAGTAAAAAATTATTTATCAACTATATATAAGAGTGCAAATGTAAAATTCATAAAATAAATTACATAGTTCTATCTAATATAGAGAATATATAATAATTTTTATCTCTTCCTATTTATGTATTGTGAAGTAATATAAGGGCAATTTTGTGATTGAAAGGAAATTGTTCTAGTTTTCTAACAACTTGATAATATTTCAATTAAATAATATGTGAATTGTTTGGGTGAGGTGGTGGAGGAGAATCTCACTTATGTTGATATAGTCAAGGTAAACGCTCAAGATGCGTTGAATTATAATTAATATTTACTCTACCTTTCTATGAAACACAACTTTCACTCCAAGTGATTGAATATGTCTTCACTGCGGATGCTCATTAAAAGCTTAATATTTGCTTTCCAATTCCGTGTTGCACAACAAAAAAACTTGTTCATTGTGGAGTATTGAATTGCTAGTCGAAAAACTGTGAATCTACTTGGTTGCTTAAATTTGGTCACAAAGAATATGTAAAAAACACGTAAAAAATTGTAAAGTTCATAGAATTTTTATATACAAATAGAGTTTGATTAATTTATAAGTCATTATAAATTACACTAAACATGCAATTTTTTGACTTCGATCAACTCTTGAAAGAGGAGAAAGTGTATTTGACATATAAAGAAGTCATTTTAAACCAAAATAAAAAATTAAATCCAAATTTCATTGTGCCATAATATAAAGGCAGGCAAGTCAGAAAATTCTCATATTAAATTGTTGAAAAATAAAAATTATTTAATGAATTCATTTATTACAATTGGCCTGCAACGCACGTCGCTTGTTCCAATATGAGCCACAACATTCTAATCCTGCAAGCTCAAACCTAAAGTGTCAACCTTAATGCTGAAAAAATGGAGAAGAAATCTTCAAGCCAACTCATTTTCTCTTTCTACTTCTTCTTTTCTCTGTCCTTCAACATTTTGACTGCACACATGGCCATGGGGCAGAATCAAACAGTTCTCATAAACGTGGACGTGGGAGTGGTACTAAACATGAACAATTCTTTTAGTGCAATGGGATTCAGCTGCATTTCAATGGCGCTCTCAGACTTTTATGCCTCAAATTCTCACTATAAAACCAGGCTGGTTCTCCACACCAGGGACGCCAAGGAAGATGACGTTGGGGCAGCAGCAGCAGGTACATACATGTGTGTGTGTGTTTCTACTTGCTTACACAAGTGTTTCTTGATGATGATCATATGTGAGATAATATGGATACACACAAATGACTTTTATATTAATATTTTTCTTGCTTTTCGATAATCATGGGAGATAATTAGGAGAATGGAAGTCATGAGGTGATAGGTTTTAAATATTTTACAGCCCTATTTTACTATCTGCTTGGGAATAATTTATAAACAATTAATTTATAAATAGATATAAATGGATAGTATTCATGGATTAATTGAAATGTATGATTGAAAATGAAGTTTGATCATTTATAAATTTGATGTTAATTAGGCCAAAAAACTAGTCATTTCGTCATCAACTTCTTTCCTCATGTTTTTAGGCTTATGCTTATGTTTTTGGGCTCCAACAAATTAGATAATACTTGTTGTTATGAATTTGGGTCTTTATCGCAAGATAATGACGATAATAAAATAAATACCAAAATTTATGTGGAAACCCAATACGGGAAAAAATCACGAGCAGAGAAGGAAAAATTCACTAAAATTAATAGCAATTGCTTTGACAATATCTCAATCCACTCAATTTAAATCAACGTCTTCATCTAATTGAGAATACAAGTTAGATGATAATTTAAAGTAAGCAGTCAAGAGAGTATTGACAACCTTCGGATTCATCATACTGAATCTTTCAAACACCTACTCGATATACCCTTTCTGACTCAATTACAATATGTCAGTCTTTCTATCCCTCAAGATTTTCAATACCAAGAATCTTCTTTGCCGCCCCTAAATCCTTCATTTCAAACTCCTTGCTGAGTTGAAACTTCACTTTTCTTACCTCTACTTTATCTTTGGTTGCTATGCGCATATCATCAACATTTAATAATAAATATGTAGTCGATCAACTATCTTTCTTTTTGAAGTACACAAACTATCATAATTATATTTGAAGAAACCATTAGTAGTCATGAATGAATCAAACCTCTTATACCATTGCCTCGGTCACTGCTTTAGTCAATATAATAATTTTTTCAACAAGCAAACACGGTCTTCTTTCCTAAAGATTATGAACACATCTGGTTGTTGAATGTGGATGCTCTCCTCAAATTCTTCATGCAAGAATATTGTCTTGATATTCATTTGTTCAACCTCTAAGTCATTTTTAGTTACCACTCCAAGTAAATTCCGAATGAAAGTATACTTCACAATTGGTGATAACACGTCAACACCTCAAATTTGACTATAGCCCTTTGCCACCAATCTATCATTGCATCTAGCATCTTCAATCTTTGATGTGTCTTTATTTCTTTTGAGCACCCATTTGCAGCGAACAACCTGCTTACCTCTAAGTAATTTCACCAAGTCCTAAGTGTTATTTTTTTTCAATGACCCCATCTTCTTCTGCATAGCAATCATCCATCTACTAGAATCACTACAAGTGTCCGTCTCTGAATTTTTAGCAAGCTACTCAGTGGAATCAATATCTTCAGCCACACTTAATGCATAAGTTACCAAATCCGCTTCCCTATACTTCTGTGGAGGTCTAATCTGTCTGCGAGGTCTATCCTTAGTTATTAAATACTATGGTGCTGGTGGTGTAGGCAAAGTAGATAAGATATTGTTGTCTATAACCCCGAACTAGACTAATCTATAATAGACTATTTTGCAAACCTCTGATTGTTCATCTGAACCAATTTCCAACTATACTTCAGTTGAATGATTATGCTCCTCAATTTTATCAGAATTCCCAAGAGGTGAACCATAGCAAGTTCATCAAATACTACATCCCTACTGACAATCACATTTCTTGTCTTAGGTCACCATAATTTATATCCCATCACACCTAATTTATACCCAAGAAAGATGTACTTTCTAGACTTGGACTCAAATTTCTCATTATCCACATGTGCATAAGTAGGACACCCAAAAATTCTCAGAATAACAAGAATGTTTATCAGATCATACCTATTCTGGTGTCTTTTTATCAAAATCAGCTGATGGTGAGTAACTAATTAAAAAACAAGCTATAATAGCAAGTACAGCCCAAAACGTATTAGACAACCCAGAATTTAAAAGCATACAACAAATATTTTCCATCAAAGTTCTATTCATTCCTTTTGCCACACCATTTTGTTGAGGAGTTCCAGGTACTATCAAGTATTTTAAGATGCCTTCATCCCTACAGAAACTATTGAATTTATCTGAACAAAACTATTGAATGTCAACAAGTAATAATGGCCTTCTTTTGATGGTATCCTGGTCGGTCCCCAAAAATCTGAATGGACCCTTCGTGTTGTGTATTCCTTTCGTGAATCTGAATCTCTTCTATTTTCCAAAGACATAATGCTAAAAAAAAATTATTTCACTGGTCTTCGCCCATTAAGAAATCCCCTTCCACTGAGCTCTGCCATGTCGTTTGCACTCACGTGCCCGAGCCGCATAAGCTAAAGTTTTATAATTTCATCATCTATCAAAGAAGAAGTAGAAACTGTTGCATCCCCAATTACGTGGAACCATGCAAAATGTACAACCGTGTAGAACTTTTATGTTCCTTCATGACAACAAGAGCACACCGGCTCACCTTCAAAACATCACATTCACCAGTGTATTTATAACCCTTTGAGTTAAGTGCACTCAAAGATATGAGATTTCACTTCAATTTTTGAGCATGCCTTATATCTGTAAGTGTTCTAATAGTCCCATCAAACATTCTTATTCTGACTGTACCATTTTCGACAATTTTGCAAGGCGCTTTGTTTTCCATAATAACTATACTTCTTGAAACTCCTTCATAAATTGAAAATCAGTCCTTGTTGGGACACATATAAAAAGTGTAAGTTAAGAACCCATTCCTTACATGGTTTGGAATCCATATTAGAAATCACAAGAAGCTCTCATTCACTTTGCCCATCTTCCACAACATCAGTCTCTGCTATATTAACAGGCTGTTTTCCTTTCTTAGTAACACCATCAACTTTATTACTATTCTTCAAGGCATATCAATTAGTGCTAATATGACATTTCTTCTTACAAAAGTGACATGTCTTCTCAGCATGTCAAGATTTCGATATGCCCCTCATATTTCTAACAAGATTCCTATCTTGATTTTTCCTACACACAACCAAGACTTTAGCATGATTCCCAGATCCTCCAATAAAATGTCTCATCTTCTCCTTAGGTAGTAAAGCATCATAGACATCTTCCACGGTGAGAGTATCCCGACAATAGAGAATAATATCTCTAGAAGTCACATATGATGGCGGCAGAAAACACAATAATATTAATGTCAAGTCCTCCTCGTCATACTTAACTTCTAATGTCTCCAAATTGGCCACGATTTTTTTGATCATAGTTAAGTGATCATCCGATAACGCACTTTTAGACACCCGGTGAGAATACAAGCACAGTTTCAAGCGTAAGTTGCAAGTCAAGCTCTTTGTCATGTAAAGTTGCTCCAACTTCAACCACAACGCAGCCGCACTTCTATCCTTTAGAACATCCCGAAGAATTTGATTTGAAATATGTAAATGAATTTGAGATTAGGCTTTTCGATCTCTATGCTGTTTTTCATCCCGTGTCCAGGTAGTAGGCATTTTATCAAAGCCAAGCAAGGCTTCTTCTAAATCCATCTGCGCTAAAACCATTCACATCTTCGCTTGCCATAATGTAAATCTCGTGTTTCTATCCAACAACGAGATATCATACTTCATTATCGCTATGTGGAATAATCAACCTCGCTCTGATACCACTTGTTATAAATTTGCATCGTAGGATAATGATGATAATAAAATAAACTAGAAGAAAATAAATACCAAGATTTACATGAAAACTCAATACTGAAATAAATCATGGGTAGAGAAGGAGAAATCCACTATAGTCAATAGCAATTGTGTTTACAAGATCTCAATGCACTTAATTGAAAACTAAAGCTCTCTATGAATCTTGTTAATTTCTATACAAGTTGTGCCCCCCGTACGCGCGCGNGTTATAAATTTGCATCGTAGGATAATGATGATAATAAAATAAACTAGAAGAAAATAAATACCAAGATTTACATGAAAACTCAATACTGAAATAAATCATGGGTAGAGAAGGAGAAATCCACTATAGTCAATAGCAATTGTGTTTACAAGATCTCAATGCACTTAATTGAAAACTAAAGCTCTCTATGAATCTTGTTAATTTCTATACAAGTTGTGCCCCCCGTACGCGCGCGTGCGTACACACACACACACACACACACACATATATATATGAACCATAGAGAACAAGTAGTAGAATAATAGGAGTTCAAAACCGTGTCAAAAAATAAAAATGGGCTTGGGCTGAATAAGCCCGTCGTTCGAGCGATAGGGAAGCACCAAGTGAGCGACCAAGTCTCGAATTGTTTTCTACCGGCTCGCTCGAGCTTCCAGCTATCACCAGACTAGCAAAAATGCGACGACTTTTTCCTCCGATCAATAATTTTGATCTATTCAAGACCACTTCAATTGAGACTCCAATATCCACTAAAAGTTGGGTCAAACCACAACACTTGTGTAATATGTTTTTAGGCTTACTCTTATGTTTGTTGTGTTTCTAAATGCTTGGTGTTGCATAATCCACCAAGAAATATATATGTTGCTGACAAAATAAGAAAATACTTATTTTACATGACAATTTGCTTAAGCCACCGAAAACATAATTCTGAATTTCTATTGATGAATACAACCTCCTTAAAAAGCTATTTTCTAACACTATATTGCCGCCATCTAAAATTCATTTTTAATCACGCATTCTCCCAATAAAATAATTTGGCAAGTGGATCAATAAATTTTCATTATTTTTTTAACAACTTGTTCTCTGAAAAAATTATTTTTCACTTCGAATAATCTCGCCCAAACAAACACTAAAAGACTCCAAATATTATGAAGGTCAATTGAAGTTTGAAAAATAAGCAAGGATTAATAGCAGAAAACCCCATAAAAACGTTTCTAATTGTGATATACCCCCTACTTGTTGGAAATTGCAAAAAAAAACCCCTATTTGAAATATTTTGTGCCAAATACACCCATACTGTCTGATTCCGTTAATTTTACCATTAAAAAAACAGTAAAAATGAATAATTATAGTTGTGATTCTAAACTTTTTTATTGTTTTTACAAATTACACCAACATATTTTATTTGTACTACCCATATTTCCAAACATTTAAAACTTATCTTCCACCTCCACTTTCACTCCCATGCCACATCCTACCCAAACTAAACAAAAAACCTACAAAATTCTTCACCCATTTCTACTCCTTTCTCAATGGATCAATTGGAGCAATTGAATCATGACCCATTGCTTTATGTGACTGAATTGAATTGCCCATGGTTGAATTGGTGGATTGGAGCACAATATATTGGCCAATTGAAATGGGGGAGCTGTCGTTTGTTCGAGCAAAAAGGAGGCAAACTTTGAATCTGAAATTGGGAGGATCTCTAGAGCAATTGATGAAATTGGAATGTTACCCATGGTTGAAGGGACCTGATTAAAACGCAACTGATGCCAATTTGTTGATTCAATATCGGTGAAACACGAATTGAAGTAAGCAAATTCGAGTTTGCGACTACTGGATTTGTTTTGATCATCATTAGAAAGAAATTGTGCATTATTAGTTGATGTTAGGTCATAATCTTGATTGTCTGGATGAGGGTTATCAATAGGTGGTGGTGCGCAACTGTGGGCATCACCGGAGATGGGTATTCTGGCAAAAGAGAGGTGCGCGACATTATGTTTTTGGGCTGTGATTTCTGCTGATTTTGTTGTTTCATGGCTGACGTTTGGTTGGAGGCTATAGATGGGAGTGAGACGAGGTTGTTGGTATTAGGATCCAGTTGTCTTAGTGGCCAGAAAGTGGTGATACGAGACTCTATAAGTTTATTGCAAAAGTTTAATGTTTCCTACCTAAAGTTTAATTTCTTCTTCTCATTCCAAATAAAGTTTCAAATGTTTGGGATTGTGGGTGGTACGTAAAAAAATTTAGTTACAATTTGTAAAGAATAAAAAGTTTAGATACTAAATATGCAATTATTACTTTTTAATTTTGACATTTTTACTGTTCTTAACGGGAAATCTGACGGTATGGAGTATTTCGCACAAAATGTTTCAAATAAGGGGGCTTTCTGCTATTTCTAATAGGTAGGAGGCATATTGCAATTGGAAACGTTTTTAGGGGTTTTATGCTATTTATCATTTTAATAATCACTTAACTTATGGTTACTCACCAAACTTCCACTCACTAAATTTTGTACGTTTGCACTCCATCCATCACCATAAAAATATTTGTTAGCTTATTCGTTAACATGAGTAACGGAAATCTTACGCGACAAGTTACAATTGTTAAAAGATTACAATTCAACCAAACTATTGTTTCATTACTCGTCTAACTTACACATGGTTATAGTTTATGTATCAAACTTCAAAAAACTTTCCAATGGTCATTCATCTTTGAAATGTTGCACTGCATCCATCCTCTGTCATATTTAGTTCCCTTTTATTACTTATGTATCACACAAAAATTCTATGTGACAAATTACAATCATTAAAAAAATTACAATTCAATTAAATTATCAACTCACCAGATTCATCATATGTGAAACGTTACTTCCACTGCTCCCATAAACTTATTTAAAATCCAATAAAGCGTCCTTAATTTCAGCCCTAAAAAACCCAATCCCCCATTTACTTAACTTACTTAAGTACAACTAAATTACGTAATAAACCGAGTCAATTATCGAGAAGGATGAAAGAGGCTACTGCATATAAAGTCATATCCCCATTTGTACTATGTGCTCGATGCTTCTCTAATCCCAATCTTCAATTTTTGCAGGCGAATAACCAACTATTTAAGAAAGGAAATATCATCGAACTCTGGCCGAATTGATGAACGAAGAACGATAAACACGAACACAACCCATAGGTATTCTAGCCATACACCAACTGTCAAAGTTCAATGACATTTCCTACCTCAAATAGTTGGATATGCGCATGAGAAAATGGAATATTGGGATGAGAGAAACGTTGAGCACATGGTACAATTGGGGATAGGGCTTTATAAGTAGTAGTTTATTGCATCTTTCTCAACAATCAGCTCCATCTTATTACACAATTTAGCTGTACATAGATGAGATGTGTGAATTGAGAGCTATGATTTTTTAAAGCTGAAATTAGGGACGCTTTATTGAGTTTTAAAGATCCCTATGGTACATTAGCGACAAAGTGATTGAAATATGGCGGATGATGATGAAGTGCAACATCTCGAAGATGACCATTGAGAAACATTTTGAAACTTGACGAGTAAACTCTAAACAATTATAAGTTGGAAACAATGATTTGGTTGAATTGTATTTTTTTTAACAACTGTAACTTGCCACGTGAAATTTTCATTAGCCACGTTAGCAAACAAGCTAACGAATTTTTTAAGGCGATGGATGGAGTGAAATCAAAAAAGTTCAGTGAGTATTGTGAAGCACTTTGAAGTTTAGCGAGTAAATCATGATTATGGTACAAGTTGGACGATTATTGAAACAACTAACTCTAATTTAGGCCTCTATTTTTTTAGAATTCATTTTCATTCATATTCTACTATAAAATAATTTACACTTAAATTCAAAACCTTTTCTTAGTTTTTAATCAAATATTTTCAAAAAAAAAAAAAAAATAAATATTTTAAAGCTCAAAAAAATGATAATAAACTTATTAAAAAAATAAAAAAAAATAAAGTAAAAAAACAAAAACAGAAGAAAAAATAAATCACTATTTTAAAACATATTTTCCTCCAAAAATGAGGCTCAAACATATTATTAGTAATTTTTTAGTAAGTGGTTAATAAATTGATAGTATTTGTCAATGTACATTGTACAATTATAATTAATATTAGGTTTTGACTGAATTTTAAAAAATAATTATGTAATAACATTTAATTTCAAACGCATTTGTATCGGGGTAAATTACTACAGTTGTCCCTAACTTTGACCCTTGTAGTAATCTCGTCTCAAATCTTCATTTTTGGTAACATTTTTACTGTCAATCTTTGAATAATTAGTGCATTTCGTCCCATGAAATTTTTTACCGTTTTCTTCAAACAACAAGCTTCGTTGTCTTTAATCATACAAACTAAAAGACAACCAAACTAAAATACAAGAGTGAACAATAAAGAGAAGCGTAGAAGTATCATTTAAGAAGAACCAGCTAATTATTTAAAAGTCAAGAATATAAATTTTATAAGAAGTCTGTTTAGTGGAAATTAAAATTTTAATTTTAATTTAAGTCGAAATCAACAAATAATTTTATCTATACATTTCATCAACTTTTATCAAAATTTATTAAAAATTTGATTTTAATCAAACAAGGGCAAAGTAAAGATCATTGACAAGATTGCAACAAGGTTCAGGTAGGAGATTGGAGAGTAGAGATGGCAAAATGGCTCGCCGGCTCAGGCTCGACTTGAAAAAAGTCAGAGCCGGGGCCAGCTCGTGGCTGAGGCCGAGCCTAAAAAAAATTTTGAAAAAAAAACTTGCCTGTCACTTCTTTTATTTTTTCTATTTTTTTTTCTTTTCATTTTGGCTATAATTTTTTTATATGTTAATATTTAATTATTATTTATAATACGTATAAATTGCACAAATTTTAATTTTTTTTAAAAAAAAGTTATATTAGTCACAAATAATAATAAAAAAAGAGGGGGAAATTACAATAATTCAGATGTTTAAAGATTGTAATTTAAAAATCAGGGACCAACTTTTTTATTGTTCAAAAATTAGGTAATATATTAATACCCTAACCCTAATTTCACACTAGCTCTCTCTCTCTCTCTCTCTCTCTCTCTCTCTCACTCTCTCTCTCTTCCTCTCCTTTCCCCCTTCTTTCCCTTGTCTCTCTGTGATCTGCTAGGAGTGTCACCGCCGTTCGCAACAACACTACTGCGAACGGCAGCGATGCTGCCACGCTACTCCGTCCTGCTGCCGCCGCCTAGCATGGTCCAAAGTCCTGCTAAATTCGCCACCAATATCCCAGCTGCCGTCCCTATTTCAAAGGGTGTTCCCAGTTTGGTCCACAACCCTCCTCAGCCATCCCTTGTCTATGGTAATTAAAATTTTGTTCTAATTTCTCAATATTTTGTGTTCTTGAAGGGGATTTGTCTAATTTCTTTCCATTTGCAGATTTATCAATTGCAATGAAAAATTCTCTAGCTCGGTTCCTGGAGAAGAGAAAAGATAGGTAGGTAGTCGAAATCAAACACCTTTGTTTAAACAAATTCATACAGTCAATTCTAAAATTTCTATCGTTTCCGCATTTTGATGGCTAAAATTGATTTCAGGATCACATCAAAAGCACCATACCAAGCAATGGCACCTCCAAAGGCAGTTAAAACTGAAGAATGGCTTGATTGTGGTCTGTGACCAACTATTTGTCGGTGGTGATAGTCTGATGGCAGTAGTGTTTGTTGTGATGATATGGTGGATTTGGTTGTAATGATTTTTGTTAGCAGAGTATTGGATCTAGTATGGTGGCTTTGTTGGTGGTGGCGGTCGTTATTTTGTTATTGTTGTGACGATGGTTGTGGTGGTGTCGTGGTCTGTGACCAACTATTTGGTTGATCTGTGACCAAGTGTTGGTTGTATTGGATTGGGAAACGGGTGTTTGGGTGTGTTCGTGGTGCTGCGGGTGGCAGTTGATGGTGGTGCAAGTAGAGGAGATCTGGTGATTTTGGTTCTGTGACTAAAAATATAATCTGTGACCTTAAAATTTGTAATTTGTGACTAAAAATTTAATCCGTGACCAACTATTTTGTTATCTGTGACATACAAATTATATAATATGTGACCGTGAAAAATTTTGTGACCAACTAATTTTGAAATATGTGACCGTGTGACCTATAAATTTTGATCTGTGACCAACTAATTTTGAAATATGTGACCAACGAATTAATTGTGACCTACAAAATTTTGAGATGTGACTGAAAAA
>CAIGRH010242520.1:0-19847 GCA_903798295.1 Fraxinus nigra | reverse complement strand
GACAGAATGTAGTAGGTAGTAGAAAACATGACATAGTGTAAGTTGGAATAGAGAGAGCTACAGCTTTCAACAATACCTCCTTGCCACCTTAGGATAAAAGCCGTTCTTTCCAGGATTGAAGTTTCTGCCATACTCTCTGCTTGATAGACTGAAATGCTTTTTTCTTCGATCTTCCAATAATAGGAGAAAGGCCCAGGTATTTCTTGTACTGCTGAATCTCACAATTACTCCACATATTTTTTATTACAGTCCTCATCTCCTCACTAACATTAGTGCTAAATATCATTGCAGTCTTTTCTTTGTTAATCTTCTGTCCTGACACAGCTTCATACTTGCTCAACATGAGTTGAATACGTCTGTTCTCTTCCAAATCAGCCTTGCAGAAAATAATGCTATCGTCTGCGAACAACAGATGGTTGATGTTAGGGGCTCCCCTGCAAATCTTTAAACCGGAGATGTCTTGTTTCACTCCTGCTTCCTTAAATAAAGCTATGAGGCCCTCCGTGCATAAGAGAAAGAGATAAGGGGATAATGGGTCCCCTTGTCTCAATCCCCTGGATGGTAATAAAGGACCTTTAGGCTCTCCATTAATCAAGACAGAAAAGGACACAGACCTTACACAAAACATAACAATAGAAATGAAGGACTCATTAAAACCCATAGCCTCCATGACAGACTGAATAAGATTCCACTCCACTCTATCGTATGCCTTACTTATATCGAGTTTTAATGACATATAACCCTTTTTGCCTTTCCTTTTGTGCTTAATAATATGAACTAACTCATAAGCAATTAATACATTGTCAGAAATAAGACGCCCAGGGACAAAGGCACTTTGACTCTCACTAATAACATTTGTTAAGACCACTTTCAGCCTATTAGAGAGAACCTTTGCAATGAGCTTGTAAATCACATTACATAGGCTTATAGGCCGAAAATCACTCACTCGAATAGCATTTTTCTTTTTCGGAATAAGAGTGATAAAAGTATGATTGAGAGATGATGGAAAAACACCTGAATTAAGAGCTTGAAGGACAACCTCAGTGACTGAAGGGCCCACCACATGCCAGTATTTTTGAAAAAATATTGGTGACATTCCATCCGGCCCTGGAGCTTTATTAGGGTCCATCTCTAGGAGTGCTATTTTCACCTTATCAGCACGATACTCGCTTGTAAGACCCATGTTCATTTGATCAGTGACTCTATTAGCAATAGGAGCTTGAAAATCCAGTGAAGCCGATGGGTTTGAGGTGGTAAATAAAGAATGAAAATATTGAGTGATCACCCTGTCTCTATCGTAACCTTCGTTCCAACAATCCTCATCATCTAATATTTTGACAATGTTTTTCTTCTTTTTCCTTTGTGAACCTTCATGTGAAAGTATTTTGTATTGCTATCTCCAGTCTTAAGCCATAGAGCTTTTGACCTTTGGCGCCACATAACTTCATTCCTTTCAAGCCAAACTTGCACTTGTTCTCTAGCCTGACTCAATTCATCATTGTTAACTAGCAAAGAATCTCTTTCATGCAAAATCTTGAGGTTAGTTTAGGCTCTCGAAAGCTGTTTTTGCACATTACCAAAAGTATTTTTATTCCATCGCTCCAATACTTGACCACAATCTTTAATAAGAGAGCTAATATCAACAGGACTGGATAAATTAGAGTTGTTCGCCCACACATCCTTTATTAGATTCTCACATTCTGCATCATCCACCCACATGGCCTCAAATCTGAAGGATTTTACAAACCTTTGATAATCCTTACTCCTACCCAAATCAGAGAATGATCAGAGTATGAATTAACTCCATTTGTAACCGTTGCTGTAGTGAAAGCATTCATACAAGCAGAATTTGCTAAGAATCGGTCAAGACGTTCCCAAACTCTGTTCTGGTTAGACCTTCCATTACACCACGTACATTTTTGTCCAGAATACCCCAAGTCTCTCAGTCCATAGTCTTCGACAAATTCTCTAAATGGTAGTAGTTGTCTTTCCGGTCGCATTTGTCCCCCTTTCTTCTCATGGTGAAACATCAATTCATTGAAGTCCCCCATGAGAAGCCAGGGTTTATCTGAACCACTATTTAAGTGGCGAAGTAGAGACCATGTTCTGTGTCTCAAGTGGGTTTCAGGAAATCCGTACACAGCGGATACGAACCATTTTTTCACGTTTAGATCCTCATACTCAATACAAGCGTGAATGTGATTAGGAGAATAATTTATCACAGATAAAACAATGTCAGAAGACCATAATAACGCGATACCTCCTTTCCTACCAACACAATCAATAGCCAAACAATTGCCAAAACCCAATTTAAATTTACAGAAGTCAAATTCGTTTGAAGATAAACGGGTCTCCTGCAAGAACAGGACGTCGGGATTTTCTCTCCGCACAATGTCAGAGAGTGATCGAATGACGCTTGGATTCCCAAGACCGCGGACATTCCAACTGAGGAGCCTCATTGCTTTCAGCAGGACTGCCTAGCAGCCACCACCGATAATTCCATGCCTTCTAGCATAGTGTCAACTCCATCCTCCGGAGAATCAGATGTCTGTCGTTTTTGGAACTTCAGGTTTCCTTCATTTACTTCAGCTCCCTTTCATTTCTTCGAGCTTTCCAGTACCTGAGAGTATCTGGGGCTGGAGTGCAAGGAATCAGATCCATGGGCTTAGATAAGGGCGACAACCTCTTCCATCGTTGAGTTTTTGGTCCATCAGGCTTCCTTGAGTACAGGTGAATGGGCCTTGTTTCTTTTGGGCCCTCAACATTCATTTGTCCTATGTGATTTTGTTTCTTGGGCCTATTGATTTCATCCAGCCCATTATCACACTCAGCAGGATGTACTGAATTTACGTTTGATTCGTTTTGATCCTCCATTGAAAATCTTCCTTCTTTTAGGTGCTCTGACACTGTCTGTAATTGATCAACATCAATCTTTTCCTTATTTTTCGGCAGAATCATCGGTGCAGTTACCGATATGGATTGTGACTCTTCCCCTCCAGTTTCTGATTCCGGTGGTTCTCGACTTCCTTCCGGAGGTACATTGTTACCTCTATTTTCCTCAGCTGAAATTTCCTTCGCAGCAGAGGGATCACCTGGACCGAAATCTGATTTTGGTTGTTTTCCTGGGAAGTTTCTTGGTCCAAACTCACCCGCTCGGAGCCATGCACCATAAGGATATTTCATTTGTGAGCCCGTTTCATTATTTGTAATGGATTGCTGACATTCCTTTTGATTATGACCCAACCGACCGCACTCGTAGCAGAAATTGGGTAATCTCTCATATGAAAATCTAACCCAAACAGGATCTTCCTCATCTATGGAAAACATGGGGCCCCGAAGAAGGGGCTTAGAAATGTTCAGCTTCACGCGGACACGTAAATATTCCTCCCATACTAACTCGCCTTCCTCAGCATCCACTTCCTCAACTTTCCCCATCAATTCCCCCAATAATCTCCCTGAATAAGCAGTTTTAGCCCTAATTGGAAGATCATGAATTCGCACCCAGAAACTAGCCATATTCAGTTGGATCTCTTTCACCTGCTTCCGTCCATCCACCGCCATCATCAGCACTAAATGTTTATCAAAGGACCACGGTCCTTCACGTAAGACCTTTTCTTTGTCCTGTATATCTTCGAATTCAACCATCAACAAAGACGAGTTCATCTCTCGAAACTTCACTCCTTTAGTTAGACGCCACGCTTTCCTCATGGTTCCTTTGAAGGCCTCTCTGTTAAAGAGTTGATCTGTCATTAACTTTACAAATAGGCATTTTCCCCCACATATTTCTGCATCTTCCAGCTCCTCCGATCTCGCAACCACCTCTTTTGTCTCTACTTCCGTCAAAGAGAGACGTTGATAGAGGGCATTAAGGGAATTCGCCATGTCTACCTGCGGCTGAATAAAACTGCACTAAATCGGCAGTGAGAAGCCTCTACTAAGGAAAAACCTAGAGAGGATTTCGAGACTCCATAGAGAAGTTGACTACTAAAAATTTTGGTAACTTGGGGACTTTCAATTCTAATAAACTTGTTATAATTTTGAGACAAACATTTGCCTCTGTTACAAATTTGTACCTGGGTGCTGCTGTTCAAGGGAAATAGTTGGACAATTGAAAGTGTAGAAATGCTTATATTGTATGTAATTCCCTATAAAGGAAGTATATTGCAAATTGAGTTGTTAATTATGACAAGTTTATTAAAAATGAAAGGCAATTCAAGAAGCTACGTGCTCTCCTTTCTAACTGAATATCATTGAAAAACCCTTCTTTACATAACCCCACTTCATCCTATTTATAAACCTCTTCTATAGCTTAATTGCCCACTTGTCCCTCCTGCTAACTAAATGGAATAACCTTTTGGAATCTGAAGTGACCCGGTTGTCTCACTGTTGGATGTATTCACCCATTTTTTTCTTCTTTTGTAGGTGATCCTAATTGGGGTCTATCATTAGCCACCGCTCCAAAATCCACCTTGTCCTAAAGGTGGAATCATCAATTCATCGTCCAACCACTAAATTTCTTTTACAAAAACTCCATTCATGGTTACAATGTAAAAAAGACGTTTACATCTTTTGAAGTGGTGATAGACCTCCAATCTGGTTCACTTATGCACGAAGGTAGAATGGATTTGCCAAGTCAGCAGCAGTTAGTTAGGGAAAAGTGTAATAGTTTGTACTAGGGATTGCAAATAAATATGGAGGGAAAGAGGGGTTAAAAGGCATTCAATTACAAAGTCAGTAGAGAAAATGGAGGGAGGAGAGACTGGGTCTCTCCAATAGCCTAGAACTTGTTAATTTCTTTGTTCATTCATTCATTGAATAAACATATTACATTGGTCCTCTATTGATTTCAATTGATAGATCTCATTCAACAACTAGTAGCTAATTTCTATTACTTAATCTGCTTCCTAACTCTATCATCTTTAGCTAATTGTAGATTCAACATGAGCTTTCGGTTATTAAGCAACAATAATAGGGAAATCTCAGACACAATAGTAAAGAGTCCAACAAGTGGACAGACTTGCTCAATCGCACAAGTATCACTAGTATCCCCCACAACTCTGAAGCTTGTTGCTCTTGCCCACAAAATGTTATCGTCATGAACTCAACTTGCTGAGATAAGTAGATAGTTGACTGCACGCCCCTTATTTCCTTTCCACTGAAAATCAACTTCACCCTACTATTCGCTGTCGTCGGCTGGAACACTAAGATGTCAATTGATATGGAAACACTCGATCGAAGTATGTGATTGTTGTGGACTTTGGAACGATCTCTGCACGATTTAATATGAGTGCTGTAATAAATTGAGTGCTTGAATTTTGGCTGTGGGTGTTTGTTTTAGTCTCACATGAGCTATAAATTGAGTTGGATTGTTTTATAGCCCTTTGGGACATATCCATAATTTGGCCCAACCCCTTTGATTTAATTTTTCTGACTTGTGCCCTAACCAATTGCTTCATCCCATTGACAAAATCTACATCCTGCACTTTATGTGGTGCCACATGCAATGGAGCTTCCACATTCTCCCACCTCTATGTTTGCTTCATTCCTTCCCCGTGATACCTAGCTACTACATCCACTTCGAAACAAATTGTAGCAGCTTCAATCTTCTCCCAATTTGATATCTGATTTTATTGAAGCTGGAAGATATGAGTCAGTTGGAGGATATGAATTAGCGCCAGCATTTGCACAATCAGCAAGAAGGAAGCCAACAGGGACCACTGACGAGGTAACAATAGAAGAATTGTCAAGAAGAAGAGTAGTTAGGTTGTTAGCTTGTTTTCCTTTCTGTTTTATAGTAGTAGGTTAGTTAGGAAATGATTCTTTTATTGCTGTATATATATAGGATCACCATTTGTAAACTTATTTTTTTGGTAATGCACGATTGAAATGAATACAATTTGAGTTCTTCTCACAAATCATCAATATGAAAATTTTACTCTTCCAAATCTAACAGGGTATCAGAGCAAGAAATGGAAGAATCTAATTCAGGAAATATGAATCCTCCTACAGACGCAAGCACCAATCCAAATCAACAGCCAACAGATAGAAGGAATTCATGTGTTCTTTCCCACGATCCAACTCATCCCAGCAGTCCATACTATATCGACAACAATAATGGAAGTGTTGTTATGCTGGTCACCCACGTGTTGGAATCTAATAACTATTACTTATGGGCTTGTTCAATGAGAAGAGCATTAAGAATAAAAAAACAAATTATGTTTCATGGACGATAATCTATGTGAGCCAAATGATCACAATGGAACATTGGCTGAGGTGTAATGATACTGTCATAACCTGGATGCAAAATGCTATGGCAATTGATATCAAGAGCATCACCATTTATGTTGAAATGACTCATCTTCTCTGGCTTAACCTTGAGCAGCGTTTTCCCCAACAAAATGCTTTACGAATTTTTGAAGTGAAAAAGGATATCACATCATTGATACAAAATCAAGACCCTGTGAGTGTTTATTTCTCCAAACTAAAAATCCTTTTGGATGAACTATTGAACTATGAGAGCATTCCCAACTGCACATGTGGAGACATGAAGATTGTGATTCAAAATCAACAAAGGGATTAGGTTATGAAGTTCTTAATGGGGGCTAAATGAGTCTTACAAGGAAATTAAGGCCCATATTCTGCTGATTAAGCCATTTCCTAGTCTAAATGAGGTGTATTCCTTAGTCCAACAAGAAGAGAAGATGTGAGAAACATCTAGTCCAAGTCTATTAATTCTGATCCCATGGTCTTTCTAAGCAGGAGAAACTTCAAAGAAGGAGGAAACTAGAGTTTTGAATCGTAGAAAAAGGACAAATATTATTGCACTCATTGCAAGATCACATCCCATTTCCTTGACAGATGCTTCAAGGCAAACTTAAATAGGCCACTATACACTTATTATCAAATGCCAGGACATACGGTAGATAAGTGCTATAAGCTTTATGGATTTCCACCGAGGCACATGCTTAATGATAAAAAGAAGCCTACTATAAACATGGTTTCTATATGAACAATACCTAATCAACAGATGGTGAAGGACAAAGGCCAAGTATCTTTAAGTCAAGAGCAATACTCTCAAATTATGGCACTCCTCAGACCAACAAGAATTCTTCGACATTCCACATCTTCAACAAACAATGACCAAACATCTGCTAATTCCTCTCCATCTGATGATTAAACTCATCAAATTTCTGGTATACACTTAAGCCTAACTGCATTTTATCACATGGAAATGTTTGTGAAATCCCATTAATTCTTGATACAGGAGCAACATATCACATGATTTTCTCTACTTTATTTTTATATCCATTCAAGCTAATGTTTCTTATTGTGTAGCTTTACCAAATGGAGAAAATGTCCCAGTTACGCATGTAGGGACTATCAAAATCTCAGAAATCATAACTCTACATAATGTTCTTTGCATTCCTAGTTTTACTTTTAATTTAATTTCAGCAGAAAGACTTGTTCAATATCTAAACTATAGTCTTATTTTCTTCTCTAATTGTTGTTATATTCAGGACCTTTTGACTTGGAGAACGACTGGAATGGGTAAGGTGAAAGATGACATATATCATATGGTGCGAAAGCAAGTTTCCCCTTCAGCCTTATTAGAACTCCTTAATCAGTTCAAGTGTCTAGCTTTCTATTCTGCATTTTCTGTCAGTAATCATAAGGAATTTGATTTATGGCATTACAGATTGGGCAATTCTTCATCAATAGATTTCAGTCCTGATGGAAACATCCACATACACGCATCTTTTAGTATTAATCATTGTTCCATTTGCCCTTCAGAAAAAAAAAACAGATTACCTTTCCATGTTAGTTATCATAAAACAAGTGAGGTATTTTGAGTTAATCCAGACATATAGGGACCTTGTAATAAGTTTAGCAGAGATAACTCCAAATATTTTCTACCTATTATTGATGATTTTAATAGATGCACATGGATTTATATGTTAAGACTCAAATCTGATGCCACCACTACCTTACAGAATTTTTGCACCATGATTGAGACTCAATTCGAACCCAGAATTAAAATCATCGGAACAGATAATGGATGAGAATTCAAGATGACTGGATTTTACCTAAGAAAATGAAGGATACACTAAAGAACATGTGTTGAAACACCAGAACAAAATGCAGTGATTGAGAGAAAATATCAACACATCTTGAATGTGGCAAGAGTCATGACATTTCAAAGTGGTATTCCTTTAAAATATTGGAATAATTTTATATTAACAGCTGTGTACTTTATAAACAGAACACCAACACCCATTTTGAAACACAAAAGCCCTTTTGAAGTATTGTTTCAAACCAAACCAAACTAAACTATAATCGCCTAAAAGTGTTTGGATGACTGGCTTTTGCCATCACTCTTGCCAAAGGTAGACACAAGTTTGATCCTAGGTCAAGGAGATGTGTTTTCATTGGATATCCTTCTGGGATCAAGGGATATATGTTACTAGATTTGAAAACTAAGAAAGTTTTTATTTCAAGAAATGTTGCCTTCCATGAGAACATCTTTCCATTCAAAGTTCTCAACTATGATAGCAATACTCCTTTAACTGACTTTGATCATCTAAGATTCACAAAAAGTCTCAGTATTCCTAATGACTCCATCATCTCCTCATTTGATACTGGTCCTGGATGTAACACCTCCAACAATCCACCCTATACAAGATTCTCCAACTTTCAAGTGAACATCAGTCATGATATGTCACAATCTTCTAGTGATAATTTGAAACCAAACCAACCTGCTGATAATCTGGAACCAAACAAATCTGATGATAACTTGGAACCAAATCATTCTATTGTTACTCCCTTACCTATCATGTCTAACAGAAATCGAAAAATACCTCTTCACTTGTAGCACTTCATATGTCAACAGGTCTCTTCAACTCTCCCATTTCAGGAGCTCAACAACAAAAAGGAAGTGAACATTATAGGTAGTACTTTTCCTCTTAGTGATAGCATTTCTTATGACAAGTTATCCACATCTCACCGTAGTTTTGTAGCTTTAATAACAAATCATCTTGAGCCTAAAAGCTATCAAGAGGCCATAACTTCCCCTAAATGGTGTGCTACCATGAAAGCTGAGGTTGAGGCTCTAGAACTTAATGATAATTAAGTTTTGACCAATCTACCACTTGGTAAAGAAGCCATATGATACAAGTAGGTGTACAAAATCAAATATAATGCCAATGGCAGTGTTGAAAGACTCAAGACATGTCTAGTAGCAAAATGGTACACTCAACAAGAGGGATTGATTACCATGAAAGTTTTCCCCTTGTGGCCAAGCTAATCACCATTAGGACTTTGCTGGCAGTGGCATCAATCAAAGTATGGAACTTGTACCAATTTGATGTGAATAACGCCTTCTTGCACCGTGACCTAAATGAAGATGTCTACATAGAGTTGCCTCCTGATTATTCCAATGTCAGTGGCAATAAAGTTTGCAAACTACGCAAGAGCCTGTATGGATTGAAGCAAGCTTCACGCCAATGGTATTCCAAACTTTCCAACTTTGTCATTGGGTAGGGATACACTCAATCAAAGGCAGATTATAGCCCATTTACCAAATCAATTGGTAGTTCCTTCACACCCATTGTAGTATATGTAGATGATGTAATAAAGACTGAAAATTGTGTTGATACCATAAACAAGCTCAAAGTCTCTCTAGAGGATAAGTTCAAAATCAAAGATTTAGGAAAGTTAAAATATTTTCTAGGCATTGAAGTAGTAAGGTCCGAACAAGGGATTTACATTTGTCAAAGGAAATATGCTATAGATATCTTCGCAGATTTAGGCACCATTAGCTCAGGACCTCCTAGGATTCCTCTTGATCAGAATGTAAAGCTTAGCAAAGATGAGGGAGAGTCGTTGTCAAATCTATCTCTTTACAGAAGATTGATATGAAGGCTTCTGTATTTAACAATCACCAGACATGATCTTGTATATTCAATCCAATTGTTAAGCCAGTATATGGGGAATCCAAGGATATCACACTTACATGCCGTTCATAAAGTGTTGCGATACATCAAGAGAGTACATGGACAAGGGCTATTCTATCCTACAAAGTCAGGGCTTCAGCTGGAAGGTTAATGTGATTCAGACTAGGGGGCATGCCTAGACACCGGGAGATCAGTAACAAGTTACTGTGTATTCATTGGTACAACTTTAATATCATGAAAGTCAAAGAAACAACACGTGGTGTCTCAATCCTCTGATGAAGAAGAATATAGATCTTTGTTTTGAACTAACTTAGCTTACATATTTACTTAAGGATTTACAGATTGAGCACCCTCAAGTAACAATCCTAAATTGTGATAATAAGGCTGCCATTCACATAGCCACAAACCCGAGGTTTCATGAAAAAACTAAACACGTTGAGCTTGAATGCCATCTGGTTCGAGAAAAAATACAGGATGGCATCATCATTACTCAACATGTTCCCAGTGCATCATAGATTACAAACATTTTAACTAAGGCTTTAAATTCCCAAACTTTTCATTTTCACTTATCCAAGATGGGAGTAAAGGACATTTACTCTCCATCTTGCGAGGGGCTATTGAAGCTAGAAGAGATGAGTCAGCTAGAGGATATGAATCAGCTCCATCATCTATACAATCTGCAAGAAGAAAACCAGCATGGACCACTAAAGAGGCAGCAACAGAAGAATTGTCTATAAGAAGAGTAGTTAGGTTGTTAGCTTGTTCTCCTTTCTGTTTTATAGTAGTAGGTTAGTTAGGAAATGATTCTTTTATTGCTGTATATATATATAGGACCACCATTTGTAAACTTATTTTTGGTAATGCACGATTGAAATGAATACAATTTGAGTTCTTCTCACAAATGAGAATTTTACTCTTTCAAATCTAATAGATTCATGTCAATGACCCTCTCCCTCTAGAAACCCAGCCAGCGGAATTACCACCAAGGAGAATCGACGATTCCAATCGTCAATTGTGGTTCTCTACTTTCCCGAACTCCTTCTAGATGTTCGTCCACCTGCTTCAATGATGGTTAGTGGGATTTCAAGATCCATAGTACTAGCCCCCGTCTCATCAGACTTTGGAGCTATTTCAAAATTTAAGGTAGGTTTTGGCGAGTTTTCCATTATCCCTTTCTCTTTTTGGTCTCGTTCTCGTCCATTCCACTTGCGAATCATTGCTTCCAATTTCTCAATCATCCCCCTAATATCCCTCTGAAACTCAGGCTTCAGCATTGCCAGACGTTTCTATAATTGAGATTGCAGTACATCGATCTTTGTTTCCAAATTAACAGATGTAATACCCCAGGGCCAGAATGGTAGCTCTGATACCATTTTGATAGGAACCTTTGCCTTTGTTACATATTTGTACCTAGGTGCTCTTATTCAAGAGAAGTAGATAGACAATTGAAAGTGTAAAAATGCTTGTATTGTATTGTAATTTGTTGTTAAGGAAGTATATTGCAGATTGAGTTGCTAATTATGATAAGTTTATTAGAATTGAAAGACAAATGGAAAACAAGAAATTGAAAGATAGTTCAAGGCAATTCGAGAAGCCCCGTGCTCTTATTTCTAACTGAATATCATTGAAAAACCCTCATTTACATAACCCCCATCTATCCTATTTATAGACCTATTCTATAACTTAATTACCCACTTGCCCCTCCTGCTAACTGAATGGAAGAACCTTCTGGAATCTGAAGTGTCCTGGCTGTCTCACAGTTGAATGTATTCACCCCTTTTCTTCTTCTTGCATAGGCGATCTTAATTAGGGTCTATCACATACACTTTTACGTAGGGGTGTAATTTGTCTCGGGCGGCTCGTGGCTTGGCTCAGGAAAAGCCCGAACCGGCCTGACTCGATTCTATCGAGTTGAAACTCGGGGCGGAGCTCCATTTTGAAACGTCGGCGTGAGCCCGAGCCAAAGTTAGCCCGAGCAAATTTAAAAAGAAAAAGAAAAAAGAAAAAAATATCTAAATTGTGAGCAAATTTATTTAAAAAAGGAAAACAAAATATTAATCTGTATATAGGCAACTACATGTGCTGCTGCCCATTTTCATTATATAAAAATATAAGAAAAACAAGAGTCGGTTCGACACGATAAGGCCCAAGCCTAGATTGTTTGGCAAAAAAATGCTCGAATCTTTTTTATTCGAGTCTAGTCCAAATTTCGAATTTCGACTAGCGAACCTATTCGATTCGATTCGATTCGACTCGACTCGACTCGTTGACTTCAAAAAAATGCTCGAATCTTTTTTATTCGAGTCTAGTCCGAACTTCGAATTTCGACTCGCGAACCTATTCAATTTGACTCAACTCGTTGACTTCCTATTTCCACGTCTACTTAAAAAAGATAAAAGGTAATTCAAGAGACGTTTATCTAATACCCCTTTTATTGTACTCTGATTCCTAAATTACATCCGCTACCCCAATCCACCAAATGAAAACCCACAAACCGCTTATATGCATATTTTATGCAAAAGTAATGTCCCTCACCTTTTTATTGTATTTCTCTATCTGTTTATAAAAATCCTGCTATTTCTGTTTTTTGCGAAATATTTGAAGAAAAGGAAACATCAATGGAGGGTGTTTTGTCTACGACTGACCAGCAGAGTATGGTGTCTTCCTTTCTTGAAATCGCAGTCGGTCAAACAGCCGATACTGCCCGTCAGTTCCTTCAGGTTCATCCCTTTTTCTCCAGACGTGTTTATATGCAATTTCTTGTGTAATTTACTAATTAATTTGTTGTTTGTGATCTGCTGTTTTATGGGATATGCATTGTTAATTTTATGTTCCAAGATGTGTTCTTTAAACCAGAAGTTTGTGTTTCTTGATGTAGGAACCATCTAATTCAAGTTGGTTCCACATAGACGTGCAAGTGAGTGGAAATTTGTGGGAAAAAGAATAGGAGGAGATTCAAGTTCGACTCTTTCGTAATGGCGGACCACCCCGTGTTATTGATGTAAATTAATTAGGTTTTCTTAGATAACCCATGTTGTCGTATGGAGAGTTTAATGTAAAATAATTATTAGAAAGTTAAGAATTATGATAGTTGTTTCCTGGGACAATTATTTCTTGCTTATGGTTGATTGAGCTGGAAACAAGTTCTTCCCCTTGTATTTTTTGCCTACTGAATATCATTTACATCTTTACTCAAATGTGGAATGAGCTAGCTATTTATGTGATCTCAATTAAGTATGTGAATCCTAGTTGGAATCTGATTGTGTCGACGACTCTTCTGTTTGTTTACGTGTTTGATTTTATGAACAAGAACAACTGTGGACCTTATAGAGGGGAACTTGGTGATGCTTGTGATGGTAGATTTGAACCATTTAGTTAAATAATCTGTTTTATTTTAGGATACATGCATTCTGATAGTGTTGTATTTTGAACTATTTCAATGGGCTAGCCAACTAAAGTTTTGAGTGGTGTAAACTTGCAACAGTAGATTAACTTTTTGCAGTTTGTCTATATGCATTACATTAACGTCAAGCACTTATTGATTCATTAACAGTAAATAAAGAGGCTGGGTTAAGGTTTGTCTTCTAGCTGTCAAACCTTATTCTATCGTCGAAGTCAATTTGTATTAAAACAAAATGCTAGTATATTTCCGATGAAGTGAACATCAGTTTTTGGACAATTACTGTGGTACTTGAATTTGGCATTTGGTACGACCTATTGGAGCAGGTGTCTCATCTATAGTTCTTTAAAAAAAGAAAAAAACGAAAGAAAGAATATTTGAATTTGGCTTTTGGATATCAAGTTCTGTAAGTTGGCGGAGCTGAGAATCTTCTGAGTGAGATTTAACTTATTACTTATAACAGCAAAAAGCACGAGAACAAAAGATTCCTTAAATTGAAATTAGTGTTGAGAAGAAATTAATTGTGAAATTAGAGACGGAAAGAGAAAATAGAGAGAAACCACTAAGAAGAAACAAGCAAAGATATTGCCTTATTTATTGTGGAACTGTGAAAAGAATGTAAAACAATAATTCCTTGAATGAAATGATAGCGGATGAGGAAATAATCATGACATAAGAGATTAGAAAAGAAAAGGGAGCGAAATTAATAGAAAAATTATTCCTCGTGACTGGAAAAAGCTGTACAAGGAGAATCTGATGTTCATTTTTGGACTGAGGACTATGGTTCAATTTATTGAATAAGCGAATCCATTATACGTATACATCATAATTCTTTGTACACTTTTCAACTGTAAATTTCTTTAAACTCAATGGGGAGTATGTTTACTGCGTGTCTCAGAATACAATATGTTTGGAAGGGTCCTTGGATACTTCCATAATATTTATTTTTTTCCAGCCCATTCCTTACCAGATTAACTTCTTAAAAGTAGTGTTGCTTAGCTGAATCCTTTCTAGTCTTGATGTTGGAGTTCTTGTGGTGCAGGCCACAAGCTGGAAACTTGAGGATGCCATTCAGCTTTTTTATCTAGGAAATGAAGGTGGGGCTGCTGCACCATCTTTCTATCCTCCAGAGCTGGAAAATGATGTACCTCTGCATGATTCGAACTTAAGGCATGCATACAACTTAAATGTGTAGTCCTGTCCATTCTTTTTATCTCTGTATCTTATTTAATTGTCTTATATTATTTAAAGCAGAGGACTCGAAAAGAATATGGGAGATCAAAATGGGAGACAAGTTGATGGAGATGATGTACGTCCTCCTTTACCTGTGAAAAGGGAGGTTCTCTATGATAATACAATGCATCATGAGTATACTCTCTCTCTCTCTCTCACACACACACTAAGAATTATAAAACCTAACAAAAAATGAATGGGAATCCAAAAGATCGGATCGTGAATGATCAAATTAACATGAACTTCTAACTTATTAATATTTTCAAATATCAACAATTTCTCTATCACAAATTACACTCCTAATTGAATTTCTTGAAAAGGCAAAAATTAGGAAGAAATAAACAGAAGAACAAACTAACCAGACACAATTTTTTCCGTCTTGAATTTTCACGTAAATCTTGTGTTCTTTTGATTGTTATTTCCACGTAAATCTTGTGTTCTTTAATAGTTATAACAATTGACTTCATTTCTAACAAGTGGTATTAGAGTTGTCGTCGATTTTCTAACAAATTGTATAGTGACGTGAAGCACGAAAAGAGTAATTACATGTGCATCCAAGTTTACACCTTGACTTATTGAATTTAAACTTGGCACAATTCCACATCATCTTTTACATCTAACATATTTAATCCAACCAGTATAACATTTCCACGTCTTCAATCAGTTAACCAAGTTGTACAAATAACTCAACTCAAAAGAGTAAATAAATCTTTTATATAACCGAATGTGTTATACATACATAACAATTTATATAATGATTTATCAACAGTTGATGTGCGGAGATTTAATTAAATCAAAATCTTATTTAAACAACTTTCATTTACATTTTGACATCTCATTATTATGTAAATAGTTATGTACAACAATAATTATTTCAACCCTCCTTGGTGTACATAATTTTTTTTTACAGAAACTGTACAGATAACACACATGGTGGGGTCCGCACAATTTTTTTTAATACATGTGGGGCGTCCCCTGTGAAAATAATTCAGAATTATTCTAATTATTTACAGAATTTAAAGGGTTAGTAAATGCTCGATAAGTGTGGTGGTTTGAATTTGAAGGAAAAAATAAAAATAAATACAAAGAAAGCAAAAGTGTCAATAAATAATTGACTAGCATCTGGCCACCGACGCTTGTACAATATAGAACATGCCCCAAAATCGATTGTAAATCCCAATCATAATTTAATTTTAAGAGCAGATGACATTACACGATTGTTCAAATTTTAGATCTAAAAAATCAAAGCTGAAACTCTTTACGAACCTTTTATGTAATCATAACGTTGGTTAAGCAAACAGAATCTCGTCTCTTTGTCGATAATAAGAAATAATTGACAAAAAAAAAAAATGAGTAGTGCAAGAATTTTATTTATAACAACTTCTTATATTATAACCAAATATTAATTAAATAAAGTCTGGAACCGACGGAATATTAAATTACTCATTTTCCCCCATTCATATCACTATCATTTTAACAATTTTTAAAATCTTAATTTTGGAATATACCCCAAAATCCATTGAAAATCTTGAACAGAAAATCCCAACGATCATGAAAATTATGTAACAAAATTACATAATTGTGCACCCTGTAGAGTTCTCTTCACTGAAGTAATCGCACCTTGTAACGTTGCAAGGCTTGCCATATACGTATCCAGGTCCATAGTTGCCGTCGTAGCACGGCTGTGGCGGCGGCGGCGGAAATCCATAACCATGGTAGCATGGTCCGCCGCCGTGACCTTCGTAGCATGGCCCACAACAAGGATTGACTGGATTAACCGGTGGGAATCCTACTGGGATAAGTGCTGGTGCTGGGTTCTTCGGTGCTGGAGCTGGTGCTTGTGCTGGTGCTGGTGCTGGTTCTGGAGCTGGAGCTGGTGCAGGGTTCTTCTTTTGTTCGGGCTTAGGAGCATCTTTGGGCTTCTCCGCCGCCGCCGGTGGTGGTGCATTTCCCTTGCCGTTTGATTTGGGTTTGGCAGCAGCTTCAGGTTTCGGCTTTTCGGCCTCTTTTGATTTCCCGGCCTCCTTCGGCTTCTGTTCCGCCGGTTTCGGGTTTGAAGCCTCCTTTGGCTTATCCTCCTTCGGCTTTGGAGCCTCCTTTGGCTTATCGTCCTTCGGCTTGGGAGTCTCTATGATTTCGATGCTTTTAATAATCTTACCACCCTTGCAGATCAATTTGTCACGGATCTTCTCAGGGCTGCAGCATATTACAGTGATTACCACTGTATTTGCCTTCATATCAAAAACCCTGTCGCTAATTTCTGTTGTCCCAAAATTTTCACATCACCAAATGAAAAAAACAGGCATAATCCAAACTATTGCATATAGCTTAAAAGCAGCTTTTCTTGAAAGAATGGTCAAAAAAGAAGGCTTACGAGGAATCTTGCAGAGAATTCTCTGGATCTTCTTGTAGCAGGAGGAACATTGGAGATCACCTTTCAGCACCATTACAGTTTTCTATTACATCAAATGAAAATGAAGGTCAAAACATAGGCAGAATCAATTAAAAATGAATGAAAATTACTGGGTTGTGATCAAAATTGATACCTTCTCAGCCATGATCGATAGTGAGTGAGAGATTTAGTTTCAAAAAAAAACAAAGTTAATTGATTTTGATAACAAACTTGAGGGAGACTCTTAGAGAGAGATAGAAAATTTATAATCGTATAATGTTGATATATGTTGAATTTCATGAAAATCATCAAGATTGTCCTGTCTAAGGGGTGGGGTAAGGGGTGGGTAGGGGTACATTGCTGATTCTTTACTCCTTGTTTGCATGTGCTGGCATTGATTGACACAACTCACCTTCCCAAGTTTTGATGGTTTGTCATACATAAGCAAATGGATTTGGATTTCATAGTAACCCTTTGGTCATCCAATTATGAGTAATGTTATTCATTTTCAATATGTTTACAAACACAATATAGACGACTTTAAATGATAGGTGGCGTTAATGCTACATTAACGCCACCTAAACTGTGTTTGTAACCCAGTAGAGATGGATAACATTACTCTACAATTATGGGCTATGCACCACACATGGCCAACAAGGCGTGAATCTTTATACGCTACTTATGACTTTAATTATCCCTTCATTAACGAACTTGATTTTCCAAGGTACAATTCATCTTATCGGTGTTCTAAAATGTGTAATGTGTAACGATGCGTGGAGATCAAAATATTGATTAGGTGAGCTTAGACAAGACATGTGCGTAAAAAAAACGAAAAATATGTTTTCTTATTTTAATTTTTAATCAATTAAAAATCATTTAATAATTAAAAATAATGCATATCTAACCTCTAAAACATAGCCCCCGTTTGGCACCCACTTTTTTTTCATTCTCATTCTCTTCATTCATTTCAACCACACATTCTATCAATAAAATAATATTACACATAAACCTAAAAATTCTTGTTACTTTTTAACCACACATTCTTCCATCAATTACTATTCAAAAACACATTTTTCTACTAAAATGGGTGTCAAACGCCCCCATAATAATAGAAACTTTATACATTTTTCAAAAAATTCCAAATAAAAAGATAAGTTTCAAATGTAAGAATTGTAAAAAAAATAAGAAAAAATATATATACATATAAAATATCGCATCTAGGCACACATTAGCAGTCAACGAATGGCTTTGATCGCTAAATAAGGCATCAAGCCACTTGATTTGGCGTTTTCGCCACACGTCGCTTTTAGGCGATGCCTATGCACGCCTTTTAGAACGTTGATTTCAAGTATTTTTCCACGTGCTACGTGTATTTCTAAAATTACTTCGAACAATCTCTCGAAAAAGAGAAAAAGGTCACAAGTTCAACTAATGAGTTAACCGAAGTAGAATAGTTTTACTTGATAGCCGAGTGATTTTGAGGTTGAAGGAGTCAGTTCTTAAGTTAACGATTTCGAATTGATTTTTGTCCGATTTAATCAACTAATGTAATCATGTTGTAATAATATATATCGGTATAGTTTTAGTTGAGTGATTGATATAACTATTTTCTTTATAAAATAATACATAATGGCATATTTAAAGAATATTATGATTAAGTGCAGCCAAAGGAACTTGTCAAATAATAATAACGGAAAAACGACACCGCTTTCGTTTTCAATTGCAAAGTTTTCCACGACAAATAATTATTGGACCTAACACATTATCCTTTTTCACCCATAAAGCAAATGGTTTTCTAAAACCCTTTTAAGTGGCAAATTGAACAAGTAAAAAATAGATAACCTCCGAATCCGAGGACGGAATGAGAATATGTTTGATATGTAATATTCCATTTTTTTAAAAAGCAAACCAAAATCTTAGCAGCAATAATTTATTTGCCAATGTTTTTTTATATGCTCTATCAAGATTTCATTCTTTTAGTGTGTCGAAAAGGCTAATAATTTGAACTCGTTTGTATACTTTTGTTTCTATATTACACATTTAAAAAAAAAAAAGTATTTTTCCCATTCGATACAAACTTGACTTTGGTGGTAAAATGATTAGAAGTCGGCTAAATATATTTTTGAAAAAATGGCTGATAATGACGTTCGTCGTTACCAGCACATGTAGAAGGTTTGTCATTTTATTTTAGAATGTCATGTATTTTTTGTTTTTTTTTTATTTATAGAATCTACAATAAATAAATCCAAGAAGTATATATAATTTTTTATTTCTATTTTAATTCTGTTTACTTCAATTTTTCTTTATAATAATGGACCTGACCATACCTCTAAATGCCCAAATTGAGAAATGCATATTTATAATTTTCATGACAATTTAAAACGTGGTATTTCCTTAGAGTTAGTGTCGGTAAAGGTTTATGAGAGAATATTCATGCATGCCCTACATAATTGTTTGGGGCAAAAAAAATTAATCCTTAATGGGAGAAAATAAAAAATCAGGTGTATACTTTACACTAATTCACAAATCAAGTTTATAATTTGAAAATTCAAAAATCAAGTTTTTTATTTTAATTTTAATTTTAATATTTAATTCTAATATAATATAATATAATTAACTCACCCCACCTGTACCATCCCTACCGTTGACCATTCCGACCACCACTCTTCTCCGGCGATCGCTCTGACGGCTGCTCTGATTCCGACAATTATTTCGGCGACCATTCCGATCACAGATTTAATATTTAATTAGTCACATATTATTTTTCAGTCACGGATAATAATTTTTATACATCACAGTTAATTCGTTGGTCACATATTTCAAAATTAGTTGCTCACAAATCAAAATTTATAGGTCACAAAGTCACATATTT